>OVBE01001156.1:0-39388 GCA_900406425.1 Iberis pinnata
CCTAAATCTAATAAAGAAGAGTTATTTCTTTATATATAAGTCTTATCATCCAACAAAGGTCACTAGCCATTAAGTGTTTAAGTAATGAAGTTCCTGAAGCAGCTAGTAGCATCTAAAAAATAGAAGTCTCTCCTAAGGGTAACAAAGAAAAAAATGAAAATTGGGAATGAAAATGGGTTTGATCACTTGAANATGGGTTTGATCACTTGAAATTTCATTAGCAAAGGGTAGAACTAGGACGCATCTTTGGGTAGAATTAAGAAACTTAGGTTTCATTAGCATTGGGTAGATGATGTCTTATTTCTGTATGCATCTAAGTGTTCTTACCTTTAGCCTTTTGCTAAAGCTCATTCCCCTTTTTGAGAGAACCCTTGTTCTGAATTACTAACCACTGCATGAAGGGGTCATTTTTACTCCTTAACTTGTCCTTGACCAATAAGTTCATTGAAGGAACATGACTTGATCCATGGTTCCTGATTAATGAATGTTAAAGGGACAAACGGATTTGAATGCATTGTGGAAGTTGGAATTGGTCTGTGACGAACTTTGATGAGTATGGCTAACGTTTTTAAGTAGGATAAACTTAGGATTTCATTCTAGAACTAGTAACCTAAACATTAATAGTACTTGTGTTTGCAGCATGTTTTGGTTCTGAGTTCCCACTTTCAAACCTCACTCTCAGGATCCTGAATTACTTGCTTGAGGGGAAGCAAAGATTTAGTTTGGGGGAGTTGATGACTCTGAATTTTCATGGATTTTACATATCAATTAGCATCGATTATGAGGTCTAAAAGCGTGCATACATCACATTTATGGTCGATTTCACTAAGTTTAGGATTTTTAGGACTTTTGAATTAGAATTTGCATATGCTCGCATTTTGGAGGTTTTTCAGGACTTTCAGGAGTTTTTGGGAATGATTTGGGAAATTTCAGAAAAGCAGCACTTAACGTTGAATGGAGCAGCACTTAGCACTCAGCATGGAATGGACTGAACTTACCTCAGAACCAAGGCAGGATCGATCTCAGANTGATCTCGGGCACTTCAGCGTCGAAACATGATCGATCCAAACTCAGCACCCTCTGGATCAATCTCAACACTTGCAGGATCGATCCCAACACTTACCAGATTGATCCCGCAGCCACTTCAGATCGATCCCGCAACCACTTCAGATCGATTCCCCTTGCTCTCTCTCTCTTTCAACCATTTTGGTGAAGTCTCAAACGAAGCTAAGGAAGTGCACAAAGATGAAGCAGTACTAAGAAGAGAACATACAAGATCGATCACACCTATGTTGGGATCGATCTCAGGCACTCAATGTCGTGATCGATCCCAACCTCAGACGCACTTTGGACGCATCTCAGCTGGATCGATCCCAAGCAAGCATCCTTAGCCTGGATCAATCGTGCACTCATCAACTCAAAGGCAAACACGCTCTGACCCAACAAACTCGAGTCCAGATACCACCTGAAGCGAGGCCCAAGATACAAGACAATGATTAGCATTTTGTCTTTAGTGCGAATTAGGGATTTTCTCTGAACACTTTAAAAGCCCTAATTCGCCTCCATTTGCACAGGTTTTTAGTTTTTCTTTCCTTTTTAGGTTTTGTCTTAGGTTTTCATTTCTTAGTTTTGTTCTTTATGTTCTTGGTGTAAACACCATTTTTCTTTCAAGTCTTTAGTTAATCTTCTGTTTTGCTTTAGTTTCCTTGCTTAGCTCTACCTTGTTGCATATCTGGTTCTTGTTGATTTTCGTTTTAAGTTTTAATCTCTTGTTTAGCTTACTGTTTCATTGTTGTTCTTCATTTCTGGGTTTGTGTTCTTGCTGTTCTTCCTAGATATGCATGTTTAGGTTTGAAGTTATGTTTGTTGTTTCATCTCCTTCTACTCCCATGAGTAGTGAGTAGTCATCCAAGTTCCGGAGGATGGGGGTAGATTAGGGCTGATGTTCTGGGTTTGCCTAGGTACCTAAGTTGTTTTTTTCTTAGATCCCTTCTTGTCCTCCTCAGCTTAATGCTGATTGTACTCCTACCTGGAAGGGAAAGAGACCCGCCGTTAGGCCCTACAACACTGTAAGGTTAGTTATTGGAGGTGACCGGACCGAGGGGGTTCCATAGATTCATTTCCCCTTCTCTGTGAATAGATGTGGGAAACGAGTTAGCTAGATTAGTAGAAGTTAATGCCTGCTAGGTAGTCGCCGTCTATGACGACAGTTGGGTCTGTGATTGCTTTGCTTGAGATTGGTTGACAAGGAACTGGAGTTGATTTTTTGTAGAGCTACTGTCTAGGGGTCAGATCATTGTTTGAGGTATGTTAGGTAGGTAGCCCAGGATGGATTCACAAGTCAAGTACCCTTTGTCCTCAGGAACGACTTTAGATTGATTGCATTTTTAGCCTTTCTTGTTTTTACTCTGTTTTGCATCCAAAAGTGTTTGAAGCCTCTCTCTGTTTTATGTCTTTTTACATTCATTGCACTTAGGACCATTTAGAAACCAAACCCCCTTTTAACATTTATCTTGACTTTAAGGCATCCAATACATTCACATTTCTCAGTACGCTCCCATTATGGATTGACAAACCCATCTATACTACAACGATGGGTTGATTGATAACCCGGGACCTCAAAATCCCTATTATCACCGTAGCCAGGTTTTTCGCAGAAGGACCTTGAGATAAATGGAGATCAAATGATGGAGCATCAATATCATTGATTTTTTCCAAATGGTGAACACTCTGGTGAGTAGTTGAAGGTTCGACAGCTGCTTCGTTGATCCCCAGCTTACAGTCTGAAAGGAACAGGAAGGAGGCCATATTTATGAGTTGTTCTTTGTATACAAACAACAGTTGGAAGATGAATAGGATGAGTACAAATAATATTTGATAAAAAGAGTTGTACCTATTTTATCGACTTCCATGTTAGTGTGCTGGATATTTGGAAGAGGTGTTTGCAGAGGCGGCATTGATGAAGTTGATGGAATCTTTTTCCATGTAGATGTTGAGTCCTTTTGAGGGACATAGACTTCTTCCGTAGGAAAGGAAAAATAAGTACCACACATTAAATTTGAAATTACTTCGTCTGCTTGCACCTTTGATTGTAAACCAGGGTAGTCATCCAGAGGAGTTGTTTCATATGTCCTGATATCGACACCTCTGGAGTCTGCAACCATGAATAGGGAAAAAGACAATGGAAGAAAATAGTTACGTTGGAAATAGAAGCTTTATGGTGAAGCAAAGGTATCCGATAAACACATACCCGTGGATGAAGTATCAACTTCTAGGATTGTTTTGGACATACTTCCTTGTTGAATGAGTTTCTGAACATCTTTGTACAGCTTCCCAGTAACAGCATCAAAGCGGGTTACGAGAGTCTTTGCAACAATAGAGTTCATGTGTGTTATCAGACTCCTTGTATATCCTTCAAATGAGGCAAAGTCTATTCTATAACCATAGAACTGATCTTACGGGTCAGTGATTCTTCATTGAACGTAGTTTTTCTTACCGGAGTACCACGTCTACGGGCGTCACTATTGGGGGGGGGGGGTTCGTCNCCTCGTTATCATCTCCTCGACTGTTTCCACCCTCAGATTGCTTCTTTGCTTCCTCAGCCCTTTTGTGTGCCTCGATAACATCTGCAGTACAAAGACCACCAGTCCAAGAATTAGCCTTAAAAGGGTGTTCATCAGCTATCAACTGGAGGAGATAGTCGACAGCAGGGTCCTCTTGGTCAGGATCTAAATCAACTTCAGCCACTAAATGAGGGGCAGCTTGACTAAGCAATGACAAAATTGGAACCTGTGTATTGATGGACAAATCAAGATGCAAAGGTAAGAAATTCTGATCAGTACGTGGATTTTGAATTGCATTATAGTAGTCCGAGTACCAATGGAATTTGTAAATAGCTTATTTTTAAATTTTATATAACTTACTTCTCCAACCATATTGAGCGACTGGTATGTTTTGTTGTTAAGGTGGAGGCTCATGGGACAGATGAAAGTAACAATCTCATCAGTTCGTGCATTGCGTTCGAGCATTGATTCAATGTCTACATTTCCTAGAATTAGAGGACAACAAGCGACAGTGACAAGATGCATGGCATGCGAGAATCCTTGAATAGCAGTAGTTGGTTGTGTACAACTGAATGGGTCCATTGACTTAGTGTTGTCAACAGTCAATGAGAAAGACTCCTTTCCACAACGGTAGTTGATGTAGTCATCAATGTCTAGTAGGTGTTGAACTCTATCTTTTGTTATTGTTGTGTTGTTCGAGATAGGACACAGAATACCATCAACAATGAAAAGAAGTGCTAACCTAAAACTTGTCTCATGGTTTTTGTACTTCTTGACTTGCAAAAGTTTTTGATGAAGCCTCAGTCTCTGCCTTGCAATTTAATCTAGTTACAATGGCAAATTCCTTTAGACCATACCTTAATGGTTTTTCAGCAAAAAGCCACCATAGTTCATTTTCTTTTTTCCTCACCAATTTTCTTGGCAGTAGATAGTGCACAAATGTTAGGGAGAACTCGTGCTTCCCCATCTGCATTATGAAATTGAACTGAGAATTCATTAGCAACTCTAACTTATCCTCATCCAAGGCTTGTTTTATGTTCTTGATGGTTCTCAAATTAAAATATTTATTAACTCTAGCTTTCCCATCAGGCTCGTAGTTGAGTTCAAATAAACGGCAAGGCAGTTCATTATCTTTGTCATCAGCCATAGTTTATATGCGATAGCAACAAACAATTAAACAAAATACCCGAACTATAGCCAATATACCAAATTTTAATTTTCTTACGAAATACAATAATGAAAAACAAAATTTGCAGGTGCTTCGAACGCTGAAGAGGAAGATAATGAGTGCAGAATGTGGAATTAATGATCTAACCCTAATCTCTATAAAAAAATTCATAGTTTTGTACGATTAATGAGGAAGACGAAAACTTTGGGTGACATTGAAACAGATTTCCACAAATGGTAAAGGGCATCGAAAATTTTTTGTAACAGTCACAGAAAAGTATCACAGGCATTTGAAAAGGGGAAGAAGAAGATGAACAATACAACAAGGAAAATAAAGCAAAAAGTTTACTATTTACAATCAATTAAACCGGAACAAAGATATGCAAAGTGGATTGATTTTTGAAGTTTAGTTTTTGTTATATGAACTACTGTAACAATCGTGCATTTCAAAAGGGGAAGAAGACGATGAACAATATATCAAATAAAATGAGGCAAACAGTTTACTCTCTACAATCAAATAAACAGGAACAAAAACATGCAAATTGGATTAATTTTTGAAGTTTAATTTGTGTTATATGAACTATTGTTACAATCGTGTCCTAATCGAGAAACAACTTTTTCAAATTAGGGATTTCAAAGTAAATAAGAATGATTGACCATAAATATCGAGGAAAACAACAATGGCTGAAGGAATTGACCTTGTTTTAACAGGCCGATGCGTCTTCTTCCTTCTTCAGTCTTTCCTCTTCTTGGCAATGTATCTTCTACGGTTTTCGAGTGTAAAAGTTTTTTATTTGAATGGAGAGTAAAATGAAGTTAATAAGAGCAATGATTTAGTTTGTCACTGGATTAAAGGATGTAGTTGGGAGAAAACGTATAAGTTAATGAACGGTGTCTTTGAAGAAGGTGAGAGAAACTAAGCAGTTGTGAAAACAAATTCAAGTCGAAAGTTCAAATGTTCTCTGCAAAAAGCATACCTAGGCGAATAGGGAGACAGTTGTTTTCGAAGGAGTAATATCTAATATAAGTTATAATGTCGTGGGAGAGAGAGTGACACTCTAGTAGTAGGTGATATTGATTTAGTTATAGGATATGTCGATGATATGTGATATAATTTCCCAAAAATATATGGGATGAAAAACAGCAACACCGAAAAAAATAAAGGGAGGAGAGACGCTTACAGAGAAAGATGCACCGCTTGTAGAAGAAAGAAGGAGATGACATGAGATTATGGAGAATAAAACCCTTTGTTAGTATAGTGTTGGGCTAGATGAATCGGCCCAGATAAATTAGGAACTAACCAATAATTATGAAGGAGAACGAGAGAAACTTCCCTAAACAAAAACTAAAAAAATTCACGACATGTGAAGTAGGAGATGGTTGGGCCTAGAAGAATGAGCATAATTAAGAAGGTAACTTTCCATTTTATTTGATTAGTTTTTACTTCCCATTAACTTCTACTTCTCATTATTTTTTACTTTCCATTAGTGTTTGTTGTTAACCAATGAACAACAAGTGAACGAAAGTTGTTAGATAAAATAAATTCATATACCAATTAGCTTCAAGAAACTTTCTAAATACTTGGAAGTTGCCAACAAGGCATCGCAAGTTGTTAACAAAACATTTCTAGTTGCCGACAAGGCATAACTAATTGCAAACAAGGGATGATTAGTTGCCCAAAACGCATTACTAGTTGGCTACGAGATATGAACAATTGATAATATAAACTAGACTATGGCCAGATTCTATTTGGAGACCATCGGTAAGTTCCTTAGAACCAACAGGTCGTCGGTAATGACGAAAGCTCAAGCCTTTTAAAATATTATGTTGGTTTCGATCAAGATATCTTCCAACCAATAAAGACGATGCATGTAAATCTATATCCAAAAAGTAAGAATGTTGTTAAGTAGTCGTCCTAATCTGAAAAAGGGTTAGATTGAACACTCTGTAATTAGTGAAGCTCATAACCTTAGAAGGACACGAGAGAAAAACTCTAAAAGCTACTTGCTCACAACCTCTCAAGCAGAACGATCAAGTTCATAGCGAATAAACAACCTACGACAACTAGATTCTCAGGCGATCAACTATTGGAAGTTGGCAAAAGTCCTTAGACAGTTGTTGATTCTTGATAGATTAAATCGGTTGTAACCTTTACTCATTGATAAATAAAGATATTCATTCGTCATTCCGTAGATATCTCATTAAAAACCAACTAAACTTTCCCAAAAATATTATTATAATTTAATAATTAATTTACAATTGATGTTAGTATTATATTAAAACAAAAAGAAAATGAAAAACTAAAGAAATATCCAGAACGAAGTGATGATAGTCTTATAATTCTGTTTTGACGAAGGTTTGATATATTGGTCTAGACCAAGGACCAAGTCTCCTCAAACGTAGAATTACTAAATCAATTATTTTGGCTCAAGATCTGTGTCATAATGTCTCTGAGATACATGTTCCTCTCCCTTTTGTTCTTCCAAAATTGCTTCTCATTTTCTTACGCCCAACGAAATTTAATTGATAAAATAAATGTAGGCTGTTTTAAAAATCTAGGAGAAACACCCATATAGGTGATCATGAGGAAGATGAATCTAACTATGTGTGAAGACGGTTGTTGGTAGGTTATTGAGGTTCCACAGGTAATTTTTTCGAGTAGTTAACGCAGTAATGATTATTCTTCAACCTTTGACGCTTAACTGTTAATCCTCTGGCAAACAAATTGGGTGGAATGCTAAAAAAGAAAAAATATTGACCCAAATTAAGCAAGTAATAGTAAAAGTAACTATATTGTATGTCTATTTTAAGAATATGGTTCATGAGTTGTAATGTTTCAGCATTTATTGTATCCCTATAAAATAAGAGAATCAGAAAACATAGCCATGCAGCTTGTGATGCAATCAGAACCCCTTTGAATATCTCTAAACCCAGAAAACATGAGGTACTATTTTCTGATTGCAGACACAAGTTCTAAGGCATGTGTTCTTGTCATCATAAGTCTCGTCTTAATTTTGAACGGAGTGTTTACATCTGTGGCACACGGCTTGAACAAGGTATGTATGTTGCTTGGAGAATAATTTTCATTTTATCTTTTGAATGATGATATTTGAACTATCCTTTTGATAATGTCAGATTCACATTGTTCACCTGGGAGCAAAGCAACACGATACCCCTGAGTTAGTTACTAAATCACATTACCAAATTCTGGAACCAGTTCTTGGAAGGTATTATTTCTACAATTTTGATAACACAGGAAATATTTTAAGGTAAATTATAACACATTTTGATTTTATAACAATGTGTGATATAGCAAAGAAGCTGCCGAGAAATCGATAGTATATAGTTACCGGCATGGTTTTTCCGGCTTTGCCGTAAAACTTACGGCTTCTCAAGCAAAAAACCTTTCGGCGCATCCTGACGTTGTTTGTGTGGTACCAAGTAGAGTAATGAGATTGAAAACAACGAGGAGTTTCGATTACCTAGGACTTATGTCTACTTCTCCAAAAGGTCTTTTACACAAGAGCGGCTTGGGTAATGAAGCAATCATCGGAGTGATAGACTCAGGTATATGGCCTGAGTCTGAATCATTCAATGACACAGGTCTAGGACCTATTCCTAAGCGTTGGAAAGGAAAATGTGTGTCTGGAGAAGGATTTGACCCCAAAATACATTGCAACAAAAAGCTTATAGGGGCCGAGTTCTTCGCTGACGGTCTTGGTCATGCGAGGAATGGTCAATACGATTTCGGGGCTGAAGATGAGTCTAGATCCGCTAGAGATGGTCCTGTAGGGCATGGAACGCACGTAGCTTCCATAGCTGCTGGTTCATTCGTTGGAAAAGCAAACTACAAAGGACTTGCTGGTGGAGGAGCCGCTAGAGGAGCTGCTCCTCATGCACGTATAGCTGTTTACAAGGCTTGTTGGGGAAGTGTTGGTTGTCTTACACCTGATGTACTCAAGGCTATTGATCATAGTATTCGTGATGGTGTTGATGTTATCTCCATTTCAATCGGTACTGACGCTCCTGCTAGTTTTGATGTTGAGCAAAACGATGTTGCTTTTGGTTCTTTCCAAGCTGTTCTCAAAGGCATTCCCGTTGTGTGTGCTGCTGGTAACGAAGGTCCTAATGCTCATACCGTTGATAATGTTGCTCCTTGGATCATAACCGTCGCTGCTACTTCCATGGACCGTTCTTTCCCAATACCTATCACCCTTGGAAACAATTTTACCATCCTCGTATGTCTCCATTCTCCTATATATTCTTGATTCCATTCTTTCTACTAGGTTTGAGCGTTCAAGTATTCGGTTCAGTTCAGAACTTTCGGATTTTGAGTAGTTTGCATATCGGAATTAAGGATCCATTTAAATATTTTTAAAGTTTGGTTCGATTCCTAAATTTCAGTTCGGGTTTGGTTCATATTATTAAGGTATTAGATCTTGATGTCCATTCAAATAATTATTTCATTTGTTTGGTATCCATCTAGACATTTCCGTTCCTGTTTTATTTTTGATCAAAATTCAAATTAGTTTAGTTTCATAATTGGGTTTGGGTTCGTAACCAAATATTTTGGTTCAGTTCTTTAAGTATCTGTTTTTTTTTTGTCCACCTCTACTTTTTACTACAAAATCTTTGATTCTTTCTACTTTTAATTTTCAGGGTGAAGGTTTAAATACATTACCGGAAGTTGCATTTACTGATCTAATATTATCAGATGAAATGATGCAAACCTCTATAGCGCAAGGCCAAACTAAAGGAAAGATTGTGCTTGCCTTTACACCAAACGTTGAAGCAATCAACAAGGCTCAAAGTATATTGAACGCTGGATGTGGTGGAATGATCTTTGCACAATCTGTAATTGATCCTACGGTTTGCAGTGGCTTGCATGTTCCTTGTGCCGTCGTGGATTACGAATTCGGAACTGACATTTTATACTATATCCAGACCACCGAGTAATATTCTTTTATCTCATAACTCTTCTTTTTTTCTTTTTCTTATTCTAACAAATGACTAATCTTAATTTCATAGAGTGCCAAAAGCAAAAATAAGTCCTTCAAAAACACTTATCGGCCGGCCTATTGCATCTAGAGTGGCTCGTTTCTCTTGTAGAGGACCGAATTCAGTTTCTCCAGCAATTCTCAAGGTTCGTGTACTAATTAACTCTTCATGTTATTACTGATAGGAATATGAGTTTCTAATGCAAAACCAATTGGCAGTGAGTTGATTGACTCATATCTCTTATATTAATCTTTGTCTATTTGTATTTTCGTTATGGGATATTACATCCCTTAGAGTTGCTTCTTAAAACATCCCATATACTGATTGAGTTTGGATAAATAATGCAGCCAGACATAGCAGCACCAGGTGTTAACATTCTCGCAGCATTATCTGGTGGGTACAATTTCATGTCAGGAACATCAATGGCGACTCCTATTGTAGCAGGAGTCGTTGGTCTAGTCAGACAAATTCGACCTGGCTGGTCTCCGGCTGCAATCCGGTCCGCACTTGTCACAACAGGTTTACTTACGATAACTTATTATAATTTAAATTTGGAAAAGGAATCGTATAAACATTTTTCTTAACCTGAAATGAAGCATGGAGGACGGATCCGTTTGGTGAGCCTATATTCTCAGAGGGATCAACACGTAAACTTGCAGACCCATTTGATTATGGAGGAGGCCTTATCAACCCGGAGAAAGTAACAGATCCTGGATTAGTCTATGACATGGGCTTCGATGACTATGCTCATTACTTGTGTTCTGCGAATTACGATGACACATCCATTTCCAAACTACTTGGTAAACCTCACAAATGCCCCTGGCCAAGGCCATCGATGCTCGATTTCAACATGCCTTCCATTACTATCCCAAGTCTCACTCAAGAAGTCACTGTCACCAGAACCCTCACCAATGTTGGGCCGGCTACTTCGGTTTATAAGCCTCTACTCGAGCCTCCTTTTGGTATAGAGCTTGAAGTCAATCCCAAGACCCTTGTGTTTGCTCCAAACACCAACAATATTAAGTTTAGTGTGAGAGTGAGAACGAATCATAAAGTCAACACTGATTTTTATTTTGGGAGCTTGTGTTGGACTGATGGACTTCACAATGTCACTATCCCTGTCTCTGTGAGAACAAAGATCTTGACGAATTTTGTTTGATCATTCTTCACTTGTAAGCGTAGGTTTCCTTTTTTGGTAATAATTCATACGGGATCGTGAGATTCTTTGATGGATATGTCACATATTCACGTATACGTTATACGTATAATATATAATCTATTCTTCACCAATATCAAAACTGAACTATCTAAACTATTTCTGCATATATGTGTAAGATGGTTTGCAAGTGCACCATAAACTTGCATATTTATAGAATTAATCAAATTCGCACATATTATCCAAATAAACTAAGCATTGAGAAAGATGTTGCAAACTTTTCTGGCCAATCTCAAATACACGCTCCATGATTTGTATTTACGCACACTAAAGCTTTGTCTTCTGTCTAAAATGTTTTGGTTGTCAACATGGTTTCAGTCATATGTTAGTTGTTAACTATGATAAATTTGATTCATAAGATGATATCAAAATACGAATAGTTGAGTTTGAATATCTTTTTCTCGATAAATCATAATTCGAGGCAATCGTGTTTGATGGATATATTGGGAACCATAATGAAGATTATGTGTTGAGACTTGGAAAATGTATCCAAGCCAAAGTATCGGATCGTAAAATAAGGTGTAAATGTGAGCATGGGCCAAAGACGTGGATTACAAGTTATCAGAACAAGCATATCAAGCCATGCAGACAATCAGGTCGAAATACGCATGACACGAGCCATTGGGTCACGCACAATATCGGACTTTGGTTAAAATAAGTCATGTGGGCAGTCAGGTCAGTTCAAGTGAAAACACGCATGACCGAGTCTTCGGATCATGCGCATCATCAGGATCGGGTCAGAATAAGCCATACGACCATTCAGACCTTACCGGACACACTTAGGCGTAGATCAGGCTATCAGGATATTATGGGCTATCAGAACATGGCCTGGTAAACTGATGCGGGAAACTAGGCCAGCTATGATGAAGGATGAGTATATTAGAGGTAGACCGAGCCAACACTCGGAGTGTCGAAGGACACCCGAACTGACAATGCGGATGATCGAGCCATAAGATTGTATATGCGCATAGTGCATCCAAAACATGCGCATAACTTCGAAGAGAGGAATTCTCGGCCAAAACTAAGGATCCGACCACCAAACCGGATCCACTGGAGCCATTTGGAGAATAGAAGATTTTAGATCTCATATCATGACCGTTAGATGAAGATTGGCCGAGGATCCTACCGTTGGTTCAAAAACACGCCGTAATGGCTAGTGGTCCCAACTACGGACCGTACACGCACTAATGTGCTTTATGCTTTTACCTTTTACCATTTTTATTTGTTTTTCCTATGTAACTTATTTATTACCTCTTTAGGGCGATCCAAAGATGTTTAAGGATTCCCTATATAAACCTTATAAGAGCCGATTTGTTTGAATAAGTTGGGAAAAATAATCCCTCTTCACTATACTCTCACTCTTCAAATCTCTTAGACTCGAACACTCTCAATCTTTATTAAGTCTCTCATTCTTCTTCTAATATCATGAGATAATCTCTCAAATCTCAACATGGTATCAGAGCAATAAGCTCCATAACCTCTCAAGCTTCCGCATTCTATGTCTTCTTTTGTTAGTTCCTGATTTTTAATCGATTCTACAAAAGGTATTAATCGGTAAAAACAGTTTCTAGCTCTTCCTAAATCGGTTTTTCATACATTTGAAGCTTAAAGTTTCAATCTTTGTTCCTTTAATCGATTTAAAAGTATGTAAAACATGTTTTGAAGCTACAAAGCTTCTCTCTTTAAAGAGAGGGACAAAACCCTCCTCTTAATCCAAGAAAGGTCCATGACTTCTTGGCTTTCATAATCCTAAAGGTCTTTCGAATATGTCTTGGTTAAAGTGATCCTTGATTTCTTTGATATAAATAAAACATAAGAGTTCAGGTTGAGAAAGGATGTGAAAAGGAAGAGAACCATGTTTCTTTACTCTTATGAGTTTAAGAAAATATTGTATCCGAGTTCCTTAAGGGACAAAAACCCTTGTTTCATGCGGTTTTGAGAACCATGTCTTCGTAACTTGTATAAGTGTAAGAAGCATGTTGAATCGATCCGTTCCAAGGAAAGTGAACCATATTCTTTGGAAATCAAAAGTGTTCCAAAGAATGTGTTGAATGTGAACTCCTCCTTTAAAAGAGAACCATGAATATTTCACTCTCATGAGTGTTAGTGCCATGTTGAATCCGATAAGAAGAATTAACCCAACATCAATGGAGAACCATTGAGAGGATGATGAATCCGAGTTGATTTTGGAAACATTCTCAAGTTTCAAACAAAAAGGGCAATGACCAAGAACATTCAAGCAAGCTTAGAAATTGCAAGCCTTAAAGGATAGTGACCCGAGCTGCTCCAAAGTAGCTTGTTGACTCCAAAATCCTCTGCTTTATTCGGTTTTAAATCCAAAATCTTAAGAGAATTAGCGTCTGGTTGTTAATTTTTTTTTTCTTTAAGATTGGAGACGAGACAAGCTAGGTCAAGTTGCTCTTCGAACCATGCTTTGGTCTCGCTCAAATGTTGACTAAAAGTTGTTAAACCATGCTTAGCCTAGCACTAGCCAAGTTGCTTTTTGGCTTGTGTGAACTTGTTGATAAGCCGAGTTAAGACAAACTCAAGTTGCTCTTCGGCCTAGATCTTAGTCTCGGGTGTTTGAAAAAAGTAATCCAACCAAGTTGCTTTTCGGTTGGCCTTAACAATGTGACCTAGAGTCTTGGTTAAAGGATCCTCGATCTACTCATATTGGACAAATTGTAGAATGGGGTTGGACTATGACCAATTTGCTCTTTGGTCTTAATCTCAACCAAAATCAAAAATTTATGCTAAGTTACTATTTGGCTAAAGTAGAACTGAGTCAAGCAAAAGGCCAAGTTACTCTTTCGATCTTACTTGTCTCGGCTAAGTTGACAAGGTCTGGTAGTCCATGGCCTAAAAGTTGTTGAAAACAATGCTTCGAGCATTGTCCTAAAAGGTGGTAAGACCAAGACAAACTTCAACCAAGTTACTCTTCGGCCTTAGAATGAGTCTTGGAAAAATTCAAATCCCTTGGCCAAATTTCTCTCTAGCCAAGTGGAATGAGAGTTAAATCTCTAAAAGTGGTTTCGGCCTTGTACCTTAAGCCTAGGTCTTGATCAAAAATTGCCTCGGCTTAGAACTTAGACCTTGGCCATTTCAAAATTTTTCTTTGGTCCATTGTGACTGGTTCCTCTTCAAATGTTTTTCAAAACCATAGTGTGAGAGGAAAGGATAATGAAGGGTTAAACTATTCGGTCCTTGATGAATCCCAAACACTTGGAATTATTTCTTTAAACTCTAATGTGTGAGAACCAAAGATAATAAAGGACAATTCCTTTGGTCTTTGATGGATCCAAACATTTAGAAAAGTGTTTCAAATTATTTTGCTATGTTGAGGGTTGTAAACATTCAACAAGTGTTCATAATGGATCCAAAATCCTTACATAAACTCTTGGATATAATCCATAATGATCCTTCGAATCTCTTGAAAGTCTCATAAACTAAGACTAACTAATTTTTCTTTAATTTTTTCCATGTAGGAAACTTTAAAGTGAGGGGGAGTTCTATCAAGAATCACCAATCTCACCTTACGTGGCCGATTTGGCCAAAGTGTATCAAATGTTAAATCGCCATTTTTCTAAATCCCATAATATTATTTACGCTTTGTTTTGCTTATATTAAGGCTCCTCTATAGTTCAAATTGTCTTGATATGTTTGCTTGGCTAGCTGTTCTCTTTTATTATTATAGTTATAATTGGTTATGCATATTTAATCATGTTTTCTCTAAATTGCTCTAGAATTGATTAAATTTCAGTCTAAGAAGGACTTAAGTTGATTGTGTAGATTACTTGTGGCCTAAGTTGAAGTTTTAGGCTTTTCATAATTAATGAGCATTCATAATCTCAAATATAATCTCACTTACTTGTTATGCTTAAATGGCTTATGTGGTTGTATGAATTGTTTGCAAAAGGCTACTCTTAAGCTCTTAGTCATTATTGGTTTAGGAAATCTATTCTTCCTGCCTAAGTTGCTTCCATGTGCAATTCATTTCATATAACCTATTTGATGGACATTAGTATCATTTACTAACTTAAATCTTGTTTCTTGATGTGTAGATAAGTATCCACCTTGACCATGAAGCGGGGGGGGGGGGGGGGNAGAACACTCATGATCAAGGTCAATCGGATAAAAGCGGCTGAAGAAGCCAAAAGCCAAGTCCAAAAGATAAAGTGTCTCGGATAAAGGCGTCTCAAGAAGCTAGAAAAGAAGACTCATGAAGTCCCAAGGTATTAGCAAATTCCTAGGAAGAGACCTCCAAAACTTAATCTCGGAATCATCTTGGAATAGTTTGGGCCAAGTGGCGTGTTCTAAAAGATATCAGGCCATTTTTTTTTTTGCATTATTGAGCTAGTCAGCCAAGTTGCATGATCAACAGGCTATCGGGCCAAGAAGAACGTAACATCAAGCTATCGAGCCTAATTTGTGTTCCATCGAGTCATCAGGCCAAGTTGGACGCATCAATGGGCTACCAGGGCTATTTTGAAAGAAGAAAAGCCTAGAAGAAGAAGTAGAACCAGCAAAAATTATTTGGTCAAGCCGGACCTACTCATAAAAGTAAACCATGCGCATACACTAGCCAACTATGCGCATGACACCCGAAAATCATCGAGAAACTTCAGACATCGGGATACTCGACCAGAACCAATGGTATAACAACCAAATCAAATCTACTCGAGCCATATAAAAGTAGGAAGATTGTTGAAGAGAATTTATAGGCTTGGAATAAGTTTGGGACGAGCATCCCACTCTTGGAATGAAGGATGATCGCATACATGATCAAGATGAAATTAAAGGCTACTGAAGCCAGAGTCAGTCTTAAAAAATGAAGATAACAAGGAAGAGCCAAGTTCAAATCAACAAAGGATTTGGCCAAATTAAAGATCCCCTAACCATAAGTCTATACTATTTTTCCCTTAGTGAAAATTTTATTCCATGAGGTTTTATTCACAAAGGTTTTTAATGAGGTAGAACTTTATGGTTCCAATTGATACCCTTTCATTAAGGTCAAGATTGAGGGGGAGTATTAAAACTGGATCTACCAAATACATTCAAGAAGTGGACTTTCCTACCCATGAAACCTTGTACTCTTTTCCTTTAGGGTGTTTTATCCCAAGAGGTTTTCTCTCTCTAAAGGTTTTAATGAGGCTTGGATTTCACGGATTCAAGTTTAACCATTCACCACAGTTAAACTTGAGGGGGGAGTGTTGAGACTTGGAAAATCTATCCAAGCCAAAGTATCGGATCGTAAAATAAGGTGAAAATGTGAGCAAGGGCCAAAGACGTGGATTACAAGTTATCGGAACAAGCATTTCAAGCCATGCGGAAAACGGGGTCAAAATACGCATGACACGAGCCATCGGTTCATGTACAATATCGGACATCGGTTAAAATAAGTCATGCGGGCAGTCGGGTCAGTTCAGGTGAAAACACACATCATCAGGATCAGTTCAGAACAATCCATTCGAGCATTCAGACCTTACAGGACACACTTAGGCGTAGATCGGGCTATTGGGATATTATAGGCTATCTGAACATGGCCTAATAAACTGATGCGGGAAACTAGGCCACGGATGATGAAGGATGCGTATGTTCGAGGTAGCCCGAGCCAACAATGCGGAGTGTCGAAGGACCCCCGGACTGACAATGCGGATGATCGAGCCAGAAGATTGTATATGCGGATGGTCCATCCAAAACATGCGCATAACTTCGAAGATAGGAATTCTCGGCCAAAACTAAGGATCCGACCAACAAACCGGATCCACTCGAGCCATCTGGAGCACAGAAGATTCTAGACCTCATATCATGACCGTTAGATGAAGATTGGTCGAGGATCCTACCGGTTGTTCAAAAACACGACGTAACGGCTAGTGGTCCCAACGTACGGACCGTACACGCGCTAATGTGCTTTATTCTTGTACCTTTTACCATTTTCGATTTGTTTTACCTAGGTAACTTATTTATTACCTCTTTAGGGCGATCCAAAGATGTTTAAGGATTCCCTATATTAATCTTGTAAGAGCCGATTTGTTTGAATAAGTTGGGAGAAATAATCCCTCTTCACTATACTCTCACTCTTAAAATCTTTTAGTGTCTTACACTCGAACACTCTCAATCTTTCTTAAGTCTCTCATTATTCTTCTAATCTCATGAGATAATCTCTCAAAACTCAACATTTTGGTCAAACTTTTTGGCTTTAAGATTTATGATCAAATCATTAATGTTCTCAAATGCATAAGGCTAGCAATTAGCATCTAGCGGTATACACATAAACCTAATAGGAACATAAACAACCACGGCTTTTAGGTATCACTACAAGGGGGATTTGTGACAGAAATTGCTGACGGGAAAATATCTGTCACTAATAGTGACACCAAAACTGACGGAATGAATGGCCATAAATAATTTTCTGACGGGTCAAAATCCTTCATAATATTTTATGGATTAGTGACGAAATATTAATGACGGATATAAACCATCACTAATCCGTCAATATGGCATGAGTAAATTTGCCGATATAAAATATTTGTTGTTAGCCGTTACCAACAAATGTATTCGATATACTAATGGAATAATCCGTCAGAAATGCGTAAGAAACTTTTTTTATATAACCAGAACACCTTCTCTTTTTATTTCACAAACAATTTCACAAACATAGTTATAAAATGTCTACTCCTCCTTATTTTTTATCATGGATGGATGGTGAAAGGATGAATCCATAGACAAATATTTTGAATGACGAATATGCAAATGGTGTGATAGAGTTCATGGAATTAGCATGTCGACAACCTCGAGCACAAAAAAATCGTAAGTTAACATGTCCATGTTCTTTATGTCGGAATAATCATCATGTCAAAATAGATATAATATGGAATCATTTGTATATAAATGATTTTTTTGCCGAATTATAAGGTTTGGTATTTACATGGAGAACGACATGATATTGTTGCTAGTAGTAGCGGTAGCGTTTCATTGGCAGATAGGATAGAGGAACTTAGAATGGAATTAGATGTTGGGGCAGCTACAGTTCAAATGGTTAATGATGTTTATAAACATAGAGACGGCTAAGGTTTCGTATAAGGAACCAAATTTAGAAGCACGTCAGTTTTTTGGTATGTTAGATGCAGCGAATCAACCATTATATAGTTGATGTAGAGATGGTCATTCCCTTTTATCATTTTGCTAGTAGGTTGATGGGTAAAAGATAGATTATAACTTGTATGATGATGCAGTTGACGAAATAGCCAAGTTTGTGATGAATATCTTGCCAGAGGATAACAATGTTCCAGGTTCATATTACGAGATACAAAAACTTATGTCGGGTCTCGGATTTTCGTATGAGGTTATAGACGTATGCATCAACAAATGTATGATTTATTGGAGACCCGATGAAACCCGGACGAGATGTCGATATTTTCGAAAACCAAGGTATAAAGATACAGGCGGTAGAGTTTCAATACCATACAAGAGGATGTGGTATTTGTCACTAACGGATAGGTTGTATCAGTCTTTGAGTACAGTTGCTGCAATGAGATGGCTTGCTGAGCATAGATTTGATTGAGAGCTTACACATCCTTCTGATGTAGAAGCTTGGTGTCATTTTTGGTCTACATATCCGGATTTTTCGTGCGAGACTCTGGATGTCTACCTCGGATCAAGTACATATGGTTTCAGCCATTTGGGAAGCATGGTAGAAAGTATTCTCTATGGCCGGTCATCGTCACACCTTATAATTTGCCGCCATTATTATGTATGAACCAAGAGTTTCTATTTCTCTCTGTTCTTGTACCAGGGCCAGAACATCTGAAACGATTGCTTGATGCGTTTTTGAAACCACTGATATATAATTTTCAGATGCGTGCGGTTCTTATGTGGACTATAAGCGATTTCCCAACGTATGGGATGTTATTTGGATGGACAACACATAGGAAACTAGCATGTCCATATTGTAACGGCAACATAGATTCATTCCAGCTGAAGAGTGGAAAAAAACTTGTTGGTTTGATTTTCATAGAAGGTTTTTGCACCTGAGTCATCCATATCGTCAATCTACTACATTATTCATGAAGAATATATGTGGTGATGGTCCACCACCTGAATTATATGGCATAAATCTATTAAGACAAAATCGAGATTTTGGTGTTGAAATGACCAATGATGAAAATGTTGGTGGGAATGGACATGCCAATGTTGAGTTTGCATGTATAAATCTTAATTGGCACAGGAAAAGAATATTCTAGGATTTTCCTTAGTAGAAAACCCATTTGTTGAGACATAACTTAGATGTCATGCACATTGAGAAGAACTTCTTCGACAACATTATGAACACCATGCTCAATGTCCAAGGGAAGACCAAAGACAATTTCAAGTCTTGGTTAGAATTGGCGGATATTCGTTCTTGTCTTCAGCTTCACATCACGGATGATTAAATTTTTCCAATTCCTGCATTTAGATTATTTATATATTACATTTTTAGTACATTTTGACTCTTGTTTTGCATCCATTCTAAGTAGATTCGCATTGCATATAGGTTAGTGTAGCATACATTTGCATTTCATTTCATTTGTTCACGTGTTAGAAGTGGAAGAACCGAAAGCGCATATCATAGGAGCTAAAATGATTCAAAAAGGAGCAAAAATCAACCTATACTGGTGTAAGTGAAGAAAGTATTTTGAAGAGAGGTATCGGTTTAATGTACCGGTTTAGAAAAACTAGTACAAGAGAACAAAAGGAATACCGGTTTAATGTAGCGCTTGGTACAAATCGCACGCTATAAATTCATTTTTTAGAGCCAAATACTAGGAAGATGTACCGGTTTGCCAAAACCAGTACACGTGACAAAAGTTTATACTGGTTTGGCGTACCGGTTTGGCCAAACCGGTACCGGTCTGAACTTTCAAACCTTTGACATTCTTTTTATGGTTTAGACCCATTTTGAATTGGGTTAACCCAGCTGTTTTTGGGTTAATCCAATGCCTATTTTAGGTTACTATATAAGCTCTAAAACCTAATTTTTGAGAGTTTATCTTTGCTTTTCATAAGAAAAATTTGTAAACCTTTTTATCTTATGCTTATTTAAGTTTGATTTGTTGCAATTGATTGTTTCTCTTCTTCTCAAATCTAATTCTAATCATGATTCAAAACATTTCTAGTCTTGGATTTTGTGTTTTCTCAATGATTAGTGAGTAGTTCTATTATAAGCAAATTGTTAGGTAGATTAGGGTGATAAGGTGATGGAAACTGATGTTTAGGAATTGAAACTCTTAAATCTTCATGTATTAGATGATCTTAATGCTAGATTTAACTTGATCAATTGAATCTAGATCATAGGATGAATAGTGCCCGAAAGGTGTTCGATGAAATGCCATAACCAATCACTGCATGCTAAATGAGGCCTAACCAAGGGGTTCGTGTTAGTTAGTTTGTGGTTTAACATAAATTAGATCTTAATGTTTCATAATTGTGTATTTATCCAAGAGATTATCTTAACTATATGATTAGAAAAAGGATTAATGCCATGAGAATGGATTAGTCTGTTTATGGGAATTTTAGACCAAGGATTAGCTTACTATTTAGCATTGAACATCACATAATATCATTTGATCACCTGAATCAATAACGTATACCATTTGCTTAGCCTTTTATTGTTACTTTCAAGTTTATGCATGTTTGAATGTCTAAAACCAACAAAACTTAATAGCTTAGACTAGTCATGATTCTAATAGGACTAGTGTGTTAAACATTACCTGAATTGGATTGAATCTTAAGTGTTACATCGTTACCGTTTCTGGATTGATTTTAACCATTAGTACTCTGAATTTTCTTGGGATTAATCCCATTTTCTTTTATTTTGCTAATCTCTCTACTTTCTTTTGTTTGTGCACTTTAGGTGTATGAACATGAGAATCAGAGGCCCTACAAATCTTATTCCGATCGTTGAGGACATTAGAGCGCTTGAATGCCAAAACACTCGGGAACGAAGAGAACAAGAGCGTCTTGCTCATATTCGACGATTGGACTTGGAGATGGACAACCCGAATAACAACAATCATGACAACAATGGTGGTGGCAACAACAATCAACAATGTGATCAAACCATTGGTGCAAATGATGCCCCAAATTCTCATGCCCAACGCACCGGCATTCGTCCACCTCCTATTGCCAACAACTTCGAAATTAAGTCTAGTCTCATGAACATGGTTCAGAACACAAAGTTTCCCGGCTTGACAATGGAGGATCCTTTGAACCACTTGGAAAATTTTGATATGTTGTGCAGTTCTGTCAAGATTAATGGTGTGTCTGAAGATGCCTTTAAGCTTTGGCCGTTTCCCTTTTCTTTGGGTGAAAAGGTATACTCATGGGAGAAGAATGTTGCCACTTCTTTGGTTGAAACTTGGGACGCTTGTAAGAATGTATTTTTAACCAAGTTTTTAGCAACATCAAGAACCACAAGACTTAGGAACGAAATATCAGGATTTGTGTAGAAAGGGAATGAACCTTTTGGGGAAGCGTGGGAACGTTTCAAGGGATACACGCTCCAATGCCCACATCATGGCTTTTCATGAGAAAGCCTTCTCAGTACCTTATATCGAGGTCTTTCTCCTAAGTACCAATTGATGCTTGACGCAACTAGTCAAGGGAATTTCTTTAACCAGACTGAAGCTGATGGCTTATCACTTGTTGAGAATCTAGCCCAAAGTAATAGTAACTACGGGGAAGACTATGATCGTTCTGACAGAAAGTGTTGGAGGAGATAGTGGTTACAAGAAGTATTTGAAATCTCTCTCAACAAGGAGTTGTCAACTTTGTTGGTGATGTTCAAGAGGATTACAAACTCAATAAGAAGCTACTCAACATGAATTAGCTTATGTGGGTAATCAAAGTTACAGTTAAGGCTACAACAACTACCAACAAAACCCAAATCTCTCATACCGCAACACCAATATTGTTAATCCATAAGATCAACATTATCTTCCCAAGCCACAACAAAAAATCTTTCAACCCAAGCCATCATTCAACAATTAAGGCGGTTTCTAACCAAAGCCTCACTACTTCACCAAACCACCTGGTTTCTCTAACCCTCAATCCCCTCAACAACAATCTCAAGGAAGTTCTTTTTCTTCCAATGCACGAGATCAAACTAATCAGTTGTTAAGGTTGAAGCTTTTTCCCAGAAAGTTGAAGTAAAGATGGTCGGATCCTTTCACTGTTAAGGAAATCCGTCCATGTGGAACAATTGTTCTATTAGACAAAGACGGAAAATGATCTACCGTCAATGGCCAAAGGGTGAAGCGGTATATGGCAAAAAAAGTTGTCAAAAAAAGATTTTTTGTCTCTTTCTGAACCACCACAAGCCTAAAAAAACGGCGAGTCAAGCTTAGTGACTTTAAACAAGTGCACTTGAGACGAAATCTCATGTTATCCTTTTTGTAAATATCCTTTTTTGTCATTTTCTCTAATTTTTAAGCTTCTTTTAGCATGATTTTGGGTGTACTAACCTCTGGGGAAGTTTGGTGTTGATTGGCAGTACATGTTTAGTGTACCAACTTGTACAAACCGGTACACTACAAAAAAGGGTGAATCTCATACGGTGCCGGTTTGGCGTACCGGTGTACCCAAACTGCATATTATAATTTTTCAGGACAGAGACTAATATCGGCTTGTGGTACCGGTTTGGCCAAACATGTGCACACATTAAACAAGAATATCGGTTTTAAAGCTTATGCAATGTTTTTTGAACTAAATCATAGTATAATGATTGAATGATGAGATGAGAGAGTGTTGAATTACGATGATTGAGTAGATTTTGATTAAGGCTCGAGAAATTTGTGACTTGACATAGAACAATGCTTAAGTCTTTCACATTGAGATTTGATTGCCTTATAACTATTCTTAGACTTGATCACAAATTGGATGCGAATGCAATTTCCTTATAATGATTTCTAATTTGGTAGGAACTACTCATGGCACCAAAGAAAAAGCTAACAAAGGAGGAAAAAGGAAAATTATCATGGCGGATGACGGTAACAAGAAAAGAGCAAGACTGGGAAATGTGGTTAGTAGTGGCGGGATCACCATCAACGAAACAATCGGTAGACAATCCCGAACTAGTCGGAATGTTGAACAAAGTCAATTGAATATCGAAGAACCGGCTTTACCACAACAACCACCTCCTCCTCCGGCTCCTACGGTCCTTCTTGAAAGAAATCCTCAAAGAACACCTTCTTTAATCGAGCTCTATCAAGCTTTCATGGAAGTAGCTTTTGTTGAATCCATCTTCCCGGATCAAGTACTTTGAAGATGCTCGGTATATACGATGAGGTCGAAACTCTTTTGACCGGAATGGGAATTGGAAGCATCCTAAACATGTGTTTTCCACCATACCAAGAACACACATGTATGTTCCTTGCTACATTGAAGGTTTTTCAGTACTGTGAGAGGAGCAAGCATCTAGACGGAGGTGGGAAGATTGAATCCAGTGATTTGAACGGCACGATTCATGCTTTGGGTTTTGACAAGATAGCCGAGATCTATGGTTTTACAGCGGAAGGAGAAACCCATTTTGAAATAGCATTTACAAAAACCGAACTAATATGGAGGTATTGGTTCAGGGAATTACGTAGCAAGAAGGACCAAAAAGCCAAATCTTCGCCATCCCGCGATTAGATACGTCAAGAAAATCCTTACCCACTCATTCTTTTCAAGGAGAGGAGGAAGTATCATGGAAGGTGAAATGAGATTATTGCGTTTGAGATTAGCACCCATTATTCAAACGGAATTGGATAATGAGGAGCCCTTCCTGAATCTATAGACATGCAGGCCGAGTCCGGTACAATTTTTTTTGCAAAATTTGTTGGTGCGTAAAGGATGGGGTTGGACCCGAAAAGACCAAACGCCTCAATTAATCATTGTAGGATGGATTACTCAACACCTAAAGGCTGTCAACATTGAACTGTCACAAGTGCAAACTTCGCCCAAGCTCATGGAAATGAAGAATCTCAACAAGATGTTGATCATAGTTGGGAAAGTTAAAGAAAGATCTACGTACAAGTTCGCCTATCGATACACCGATGCAAATGGGAGAAAGACCACGTTTTATCTCCCTAACCCAGATCAGACTTCTTTCACTCGCAGCAACAACATCTGTTTTCAACTGGACCCTCCCCTCGATCCTTCCCACCAAGTGCCATTAAAGTTGTGAACCATCCTCGTACATCCGAACAAGACCAAAGCAAAATTTATGGATGTGATAGATATTATCTCGGGACTTCCTCCATGCCGCTTTAGCTCGAGCATCTACAAGATCTATATTTAGAGAAAAAGTAGCTAAGTCGGTGGAACATGTTCCAAGACCAGACGACGAGGAAATTGGGTAAGCAAGTAAAGAGTTTGACATCCATCATCCTCAAGGTAACGAGTTGAAGAGAATGCAGAGCTAATGTCCGCTTTTACCAACAGTGGGAGAAGTCTCTTCCCAGGAACTCAATCACTACCTGGGATTCTTACAAGAAAACTTTTCTTGCCAAATTCTTCTCCACATCTCGTACTGCAAGATTTCGGAATGAAATCTCTGGTTTCGCACAGCGAAACACTGAAACCTTCTCTGAATCATGGGAATGCTTCAAGAATTACTCTATGCAGTGTCCTCATCATGGTTTCAGCAAAGCATCCCTACTTAGCACACTCTATCGTGGTGCTCTACCAAAGATACGCGTGTTGCTTGACACTGCAAGCAATGGTAATTTCCTGTACAAGAGTGTTGATGACGGGTGGGAACTTGTGGAAAACCTTGCTCAATCATATGGTATATATAGTGAGGACTATGATCGCACACCTCGTGGTGGCTCTAAAACAGAAGATAAGACAAGGAAGGATATCAAGGCTGTGAATGAGAAGCTGGACAGGCTCCTACTTAGTCAATGACACCAAGTTCACTTCATCACCGATGAAGAGCAGATTCAGATTCAGGCTGGGGAGGCTAACCAGCAAGCGGAGATGAGCTATGTGCAGAATAAAGGTGGCTATAACAAGGGTTTTATCAACTACTCCAACCACCCTGGTCTTTTATACCATAGAAACAACGTAGCCAACCCTCAGGACCAAGTCTATCCACCTCAACCACATAAGCCTATTCAACCATTCATCAACTACGCTCAGAATCGTGGTTTCTTCCCAAAGCAACAACAACAGGTTATTTTCAGCAACCCCAGCAGCAGCAATAAGCTGGTGCACCTCCTGGTTTTACCTCTACCCGACCTCCAGCTCAACCTTCCAACGTTAAGACCATGTTGCAAAAACTTCTTCAAGGTCAAGCCAATAGTGTCATGGAGACATCAAAGAAGTTTGGTGAACTTCACCACAAGATGGATTCTTCTTTCAGCACCATGTATGCAAAGATTGAAACTCTAAACTCAAGAGTTACTTCTCTAGAAGGCAATTCTGCCTCAACTTCTGCTTCTATATACGGTCAACTTCCAAGAAAAACTGTACAGAACCCAAAGGAGTATGCTCATGTCAATGCCATCTTCCTGGGGAGTACCTCTGACCTTCCTCCTCCCATTTGCACTACTCATTTCACTGAGGATAGTGTGATTCAAGTTGGGGGGGGGGGATTCAGGTTGAAACTGCAGATTGTGAAAAATATGTTCCTACTGATAAGCTATCTGTCTCAAAGGAGAATGCAACACCTTTCATTCCACCGCCTTATGTTTCAAGGTTGCTATTCCCATAATGTTTCAAGAAAGATATTATGGCAAAATATCCATAAATCTTTGAGAAACCCATGAGGGAAGAGACTGCTCAAGGAGTGTTGGACCCGAATGTCAAGTGCAATGCTTTAATAGCATAGAAGCAAGAGGATCCTGGTTCATTAACTTTACCATGCTCACTAGGATCCCTAACCTTCAACAAATTCCTTTGTGATTTAGGAGCATACAATAACTTGATTCCTTTCTCCACTGCCACGAAGTTGGGATTCAACGAATTCAAGGCTTCCAATATAACTATGTTGTTGGTATATAGATCCATTAGGTATCCTATTGGCACCCTGGAAAACTTACCCATCAATATTGGGGACATAGAAATACCCACTGACTTTATGGTGTTGGAAATGGATAAAGAGCCGAAGGACCCATTGATCTTTGGAAGACCATTCTTAGAGAAAATTTGAGCTATGATCAACGTCAAGAAAGGTAACATCAGGTTGAACGTAGGGAATGGTCCAAAGATGATTTTTAACATCAAGAGAAAGACGAAAAAGCTTACAATCCAAGTCCAGCTATTCTCAATCAAGGAAAGGAATGAAGACAATGATGAGAATGGGTACTCAAGTAGTAACTCATTTGAAGATGAGTCGAAAAAGGATTCAATCATGCTTTCAAAGCATCATGAAGCATTTAGGGTTATCAAAGAACCCGATGCAAGGGTTCCTGCAGAGTTAGAAGAAACCAGAAAATTGGGGATACCAACTGATGATGGAAAACTGCTAATTTCATAAAAAGGAGATCCTGAGCTCGAGCACAAAATTGAACGTATCCCACCTCAGAAACTAACTTCAGGCACTCCTCATTCTGAAAACAGTTTTGAGCATCGTACCCAAACAATGGACATTTAGAGTGGAGATTAAGTGTTTCTACTCAACCCAAGGTTCAAATACTCTCTGGGGAATGTGAATCCAAAATGCTCCACGAACTTCATGATCAAGGAAGTTA
Organism: Iberis pinnata; assembly: GCA_900406425.1. Classification (NCBI taxonomy): domain Eukaryota; kingdom Viridiplantae; phylum Streptophyta; class Magnoliopsida; order Brassicales; family Brassicaceae; genus Iberis; species Iberis pinnata. The sequence continues at coordinate 26,658 of OVBE01001156.1, forward strand.
TGTCTGGTGAAGAAATAATACTTTATGTGGAACCTGATAAAGGGTCGAAGTTGAACTACCAAATCAACCAGCACAGTGATAACAAAGTCGTTTTAGAAAGGACCTCGATTCTCCTTGGGGAACCATCTCAGGGTCAATAAATTTAAAACAGGAAGTCAAGCTTAGTGACTTTAAACAAGATCACTTGGGAGGAAGTCCCATGTTTATCATTGTACATACAAAATTTTCAAGTTTATGTTTAGTCCTTGTTTTGATGCATTTACGTTTTTATTTAGATTGAGTGTTTTAGGTACTTTGAGGTCATACCCTAGAATCATGTTTTGACAACCTCTCAACCCTCTCCCTACACAAAGATTCATCCAACTCCCGAACTGGGGGTAACTGAGGTCCATCTCTATCTACCTGACCATTGTATAATCTGTTTCATTTGCATATGTTTATGCTTTATGTTTTCATCTGTTTAGAAGTGTGCTTTCTGTTTTGTTTTCTATCATCCTCCTAAACGCTCCTGAGAATTTGGATTACACAAGAGATTTTGTAATTCGAGTTTGGGGGAGATTTTAGGAGCTATATAATGAATTTTTATGTTTGTTTCTTGATCTCCAATCATGCATATCATTTAAGGCATAGAAAACCATAAAAATATGAAATTTTTTCAAAAATTCTCTTTCAAAAACAAAGTAATTATGTAGTTGCATTTAGGATGTTAGAATTATAGGTTTGTCATTTGCATCTGCATAGGGAAGTAGGATGATAGTAAACTTGTAAGTATGTTGTTTTCTTAGAAAGTATCAGTGCCCTAGTTTTTAGTTGTCTAATGTATCCTGATTTAGACTAAAGTAAAACTGGACCATGCTTGGAATATGAATTTGCATGATCCTTTGTCTTCTGAAACATGTTGTGATTTGAAGTTTGCACCTATTTATTAGGAATTAAAACTGACGTTTAATTATCATGTTTGTGTGTTGATTTGAACTCATGGATAATACATACATATTTGGGTTATCTTCTACCATTTTACCACTCTTGTTAACTCAAGTAGAATTCCCACCCTTGAACCTTGCCTTCTTTCAATCCATGAATTTACCACTGAGTGTCAGATCTTTTATGAAATGAGCTTGGTAGAAAGTGTTAGGTTCGAACTGACAGGAATGGAATGTCACGTAGTTCTAGTTCATGATTTTTAGGTATTGGGGTTGGTTGGAAAAAGAATCAAAGGATGTGAAAAGTTGGTAAAAGAAAGAGTATGGTTAAGAAACTTAGGAGAGGAAAGGAAAAGAAAAATGAAACAGAATGGACTAGTAAAGGGTTTTGGGGGGAAAACAATGTGAAAGATATGGTTAGTGCAGAATCAGAAAAAGAGATGACAATGAAATGAAAAGGGTAAAACTTAAGAAGTTAGTGCAAATGAAGAAAGTCAGAAACCATAGGCATTTAAATAATAAAGTTCCCTATTCCACTAGCAATCAAATAAGAATAACCCTCTCCTAAGAGTAGTTAAGGAAAAGATGAAAAAGGGAAAAACGTGAACAAGTAAGATAACTTCAAATTTTAAAAGGGTAGATAGGGTCTCTTACCGGGTAGAAACATGAAAACTTAGGTTTCATTGGCATTGGATAGATGAGATGTGGTATATGTATAAGTCTAAGTGTTCTTACCTTTAGCCTTCTACTAAAACCCATTCCCTTTTGAGAGAACCCTATTCTCAATTGTTATCCATAGCATGAAGGGGTACTTTTTACCCTTTAGCATGTCCCTTAACCAAATGAGTCATTGAACATGCATAACTTGATCCATGGTTCATGCTTAATGAATGTTAAAGGGGTAAATGAATTTGAATGCATTGTGGATGTTGGAACTGATATGGAATAAATTGTGATGAGTATGGCTAAGGTTTTTAAGTAGGAAGATATTAGGATTGCATTCTAGAACTAGTAACATGGACACTGATATTACCTATGTTAGCAGCATATTTTGGTTCTGAGTTCTCACTGTCAAACCTCTTGTCCAGACTTCTGAATTACTTGCTTGAGGGCAAGCAAGGATTTAGTTTGGGGTAGTTGATGTCTCTGAATTTTAGTGGTTTAGGGAATCATTTAGCATCATTTTAGGGTCTTTGAGTTGTATATATGTTGCATCCATAGACTTTATTAGTAAGTTTGCAATTTTAGAAAGTTTTGCATTAGCATTGCATACATATGCATTTTGAAGCTTTTTCAAGATTTTCATAAGCTTTCACAACGATATTAAAAATTGGAGAAGAAAAGGAAATTGCACAAGGAGGGACCAACTTCTACATCGAGCCAGCATCACTCAGCTTGATTAACATCAAGTTCACCATCGAGCCTTGGCCCTTCACCTCGATCCCGTGATCGAGCCACCACTAAGCCGGCTCGATCGTCTCGGCCCTTCACCTCGATCGCAAGTCTTCCTCCACACCGAGCCCACATCGAGCCAAGAAAAAGAAGGCTAGATCATCTCGGCGCCTCGACCTTGGCCCCGATCACCATCGAGCCCACCTCGGCCCTCCACCTCGACCGTCTCAGACTTCACCTCGATGGTCCGGGCCAAGCACCTCGATCTCCCGGCCCAACTTCTAAGCCACCTTAATCACGTCTTCAACATGGCTTGATCACATCACGTTACCACGATGGAGCCAAGCAGCTCCGACCTAACCAACTTGGATCCAGGAGGAACCAAACCCAAGACCCAATTTAATCATTAAGTTTTGTCTTTTATGCATTTTTAGGGCTTTAATTTTTAGCCATTTTTATCTTGTTTTAGGTTTATCTTTTTCTCTGTTTTTGTTCTTCATGTTCTTCATGTAAAACCAAGATCTTTGATTAAGTTTATGTTTACCTTCGATTTCTTCATTTTCATGCTTAGATTAGGACTATAAACTATCTGGTGCATGTTGTTCTACGTTTTTATGCTTTTAATCTCGTTTTTCACCTTGATTATTTTCTCTGGTTTGCTACTCTTTCATTATTACTCTGTTTTTCTGGGTTAGTGTTCTTGTTGTTCATCATCTTCATCATGTTTTCAACTTAGTGTTCTTGCTGTTTATCATCGTTGAATTTTGATTCAAATGTCTTGTTTAGTAGTTATGCCTTCCGGTTTTTCTGATTTCACACCCAACATGCGTAGTGAGTAGTTCCCTTAGATTCCTGAGGAGGGGATAGACTGGTGTTGATTTCTCGTTCCTCCTAGGCTCCTAAGTTTGATTGCATATAGATCCCTTCTGTTTCATTTCTCTTCATGCTGATTTCTTTCTGATCAATTGAAATCTGATTTTAGGCTTTTCAGCACTCAGAAGATGTTCAATGAAATGCTTGAACATGGTGATTTCAGAGTTTTTCACATCCTAGCCTAAGAGATTAGATGTTTAGGGTTCTTATTGGCTTTAGTAGATTGGTTCTTCATGCCGACTAGGTAGTGTACCGTTAACGAGAGTTAGTCTGGTGATTGCTTAGGATGTTTCTATTTATCAAGAGAATGGACTTGGTTGCATATGAATCTGATGTCTAGGGGTAGCTCATTGATTGAGATATGTTAGGAGTTTAGGGAGTTCAGGAAGGATCTCTGATCAATTACCCTCATACTCGGGAACTGCTTACATTTGATTGCATTTTTACCCATTTTGCTTTTCTGTTTACATTATCTAGTTGTCTATCTTTCTTTTATTCATGCTAACTATTATTTATGTTTTTACTTCATGCATGTTTGCTACGTTCTGTTATTTTAGGACTTGCTAGTAAGACCACCCATCTTTTATTTCAGCTTGAATTAGTAGTTCCACTGCATCTAGATTGTTAGCATCATACACATTTGGATTGACACTCTATCTATACTTTAATGGCATGATAACATTGTGTGGTTAGGGAATTGATCTCACAACACATGAAAAGCGTCTTATCAGAAGTATCTGGATGAGCTGAATAAGGAATTGGTACTCCTAACGTTGAGGTTGTCAGGTTTGATAGCATTCGTGTTAGCAAAGAACGCTTCAAGGTTGTTGTAATCACCGACCAGAGGGTGATTCTGAGATGGACGCTAGTTGCCAAATCCATTCGAATCGCCCTTCAAGATGAAATTCCATCCAATCGGATCAACATTACCAACTCCTGGTTGTCTTGGTGGAACTTGATTGACGTAAGCTCATGGTTGTCCTACTGGAACTTGATTGTCGTTACCCCCTCCTCCTACTAGATTAACTATCAGTTCGTTGAGTCTAGGAGGAGGTAGGTTGTTTGGACCATCGGGATCGACCAGATTTTTCTTGTTGAACGTCTTCAGCCATTGAATTGGATGAGCTTGCGTTCTTCTTTTCTTTCCGATTTGAACGTTCTAACTTTGCGAGTTCTACGTTACCGAGGTTGAGCAATTCCTTGGATTTATCAGATCGCCTAGTCATGCACTTGTAAAGACAAAATCAAGAAGAAAGAACGAGATGAGTACAATAAAATAAAAATAAAATCTTAGACTAGCCTCTTAAGAAATCATAAAAGGCATTTTATTGGTCCACGAAAACGGCGCTGAAATTCTGATAGGTCTAGAATTTAATCCTAAAGCTATACTGCAGAGAAAAGATCACTATAGCACAGTCAAGGGTCGAATCCATAGACACCAAATAGCACGACCTTCATTTTAATTTCAAATCAAGCTAAGACAATAAATAAGAGTGATTGTAACTTAAATAAAGAAATAACTAAAATAAATGAAGATTTCAATAAATAAAGCGTCGGGCATTAGGGAGTTCCACATGTATCTAGGTTTAAAAGTTAAAGTTAACATGCAAGATTTTCTTTTAAAATAATTCTCAACATGAAAGAAATAAATAGAATAATCTTCTCTCACAATATTAAATCCTATGTTTGAATTATTAGAAACAAACTCTCGCCGTGTCTAACTAATTTAACCATGCATTAATGTTCGCATTGTCCGATTTCCGTTAGTTAAGGAAAATCAGAGAGAAACCCGACTTTCCAGAGATCCTTGATTTCTATGAGTCAAACGTAAAAAGATCAGAACTCGATAAACAATAACGAAATACGTGACAACAAGTATGAAAGAGGGGAAAAGAAGTCTTATTCTGAATCTCGTGAGCGTGTTACAATCAAGTGATAGCCTCGGCCGCAAGAATATTGGGCGAGTATCCTAGAAATAATTGAGTCGCAGCTCACTAGCAAGAACGGAAAATAATCTAAAAGTCCTAAGTATCTCACTGTGGAGAATTGAACGCGCATTTAGGCTTCTCTTCGCCTTCCTTTTTCGCCTTCCGTTCCTCCACTGAAATCTTCTTTTTCCGTTTATTCTTCTTCTGCGAAAATCTTCCTTTTCTGGATTTCTTCCATTTTCTTCATGTCTTGCGGGACAAGCTTCGATCGCCATTTTTCCCGGGCTCAATTATCAACTAGAGTCGTAAGTGGGTTGTTATCGTATTTTAGGCCTTGTTGAGCATTTTACGGTTTAGGCAATTTTTACAGTTCTCATCGGAGAACCAAGCTTTCGTACGATGATACGATCGATACTTTGCGGAAAGATTATATCAATCGTATAAGCGAGATGACATAGATGTTTAAGTTAGCCGGTAAATACGTGTGCGTCCTTATGACCATTCTGAAGAATGAAGATTTTAACTGTATAGTTAAGATAATCCTTGGAGTTTTGGCAAACCATTATCGTTTTATACGATTAACTCCATACGAGAAGATTTAACGATTCTTCTGCAAGTTGTAGGAAATAATCGTATAGCTAAGGTGATCTCGATGTTCGGGATAATCATAACCGTTTATACGATTACTTTGAGACTTATGCGAGTTTTATGATTTTTATTGCAGAATTCCAACGAAAATCGGTAACGACGCGGAATGAGAGATGATTTGTCCAAGGCGATACGAAGCGTATGGTTCAGCTTGCCAGTTGACGAGCTGTATGTGTACGATTCAGCTCGCTAGTTGGCGAGCTGAATTTATCCGATTCCGCTTGCCAACTAGTGAGCTGAATTTGTCCGATTCAACTCGCCAATAGGCAAGCTGAATGTATGCCGGAAATGTAAGCTAATGTGTATCATAAACGTGTTGTCCATAGATGGCAAGGTTTGGAACCAAAGAGTTTGTCCGTTAACAGTAATCGAAACTAAAGATTTTGTCCGAAGATCGCAATTTTCTTGTTGTTGTTCTGAAACATATATGTCCAGGTCTTTCGTATTTATTTTGAGTACGCTAGCTTTTCCCCCAACATCGAATGTAAGCGGACTATCTTTCCCCGTTAAAACCTTTGTGACAGGAAAATCCAGTGGAAAATACCTTCTCGACTAAGGAAAAAAGACTACAAAGATAATTGCTTAGCTACTTAAGGATTGTTATCCAATTCTTCCGAAAAATAATCCTTATGATCTTTCGGAAGTATCGCGCCTTAATTTGCTTATTATGTTGAGTGTACAAGATTCAACTAGCCAACTGGCGAGCTGAATGTAGGAGATTTAGCTAGCCAACTGGCTATCTGAATGTAGCCAACTGGCTAGCTAAATGTACGAGATTCAGCTAGCCAACTGGCTAGCTGAATATATGAGATTTAGCTAGCCAAGTGGCATGCTGAATGTACGAGGTGTTTTCGGAAGTCTCGCGACTTGTTCTATTTATTGGAATGATACGATTAGTTCAGTTTGATGTTCGGATCTTGTGATCAACATATCAATGATGGTTTTTATACATCGATTTTGTCATGATCGTTTTTGACCCCAACATTCAGGGAAATACTCTCGCAAGCAAGAACATTTATTCATCTAGACTAGATCAGACTTCTAAATCAAATCTCTTTGCGTTTATAATTCTAATATCAATGAACTAGTTAGCTACTCTAATTCATGCATTAAGAACAAGTCTAGACTAAGATCCTAACAAATTCAATCATTTATGTAATACCCTAACATTCACATCCGTCTCTCTGTAAACTAAAAATTGTAAAAGCGTAAAAAAATAAACCTAAGCCACACAGCTTTTATAGTGTAAAAAGTAAAATAAATAAGACAAAAAATAAGATAGGCTTGATGAATTTTTTGCAAAATATGGAAAATCTTCAAAGTTCTCGCAGACAGGTTGGACCGATCGAGGGTAGACCGATCGGTCTGATCTTTCTGTTTTCTTATCATTTCTTCTGGAAACATGGATCGATCAAGAGGTGGACAAATCAATATGTCTTTTCCCAGGCTTCACTTTTTCGGATTGACCTCTCATTCTTCACTTAGCCAATTTCCATCCTAATATGCAGAAAATCCTTACTTTAAAACCGATTCAACTCGAATACCTCTAAACCTGAAAAGGGAAAAAAACCCAAAAAATACCCCAACTGTATAATATTTTTCACTTTATTACACGAATTTTTTCGGTTACCATTTTAATACATCAATTTTTCGTGGTTGCCATTTTAATACACCAATTTATTATAATTAGTATTTAGATACTTGAAGTTTTTGAAATCAAAATTCCACTTAACGGAACCCTAACGTCCGTTAACCATAATTACACAATTTTTCTAGTTTCCCAAATAATACATGACCTATTAATATTTTCCACTTTAATACACGAACTAACAAATTTGTATAATTTAATATATGTGTTTTAAAATACATATTCATGTTCATAGAATTATTAAAGCAAAATGTAAACTTTTGAAATAATTATTGTTACATGCATTTATATTATATTGATGGAAAAGATATTAAAATAAATAAATAAATTTTTAATAATACCATCACTCGTTTACCGTTTTGGAATTCAACATCAAAATTTTGAAATAGAAAAAAAACATTTGGCTGAACACATATTTCTCCTCAATTTTTTATTGCTTTTGTTCGACTCACACAAAAAATATTATTTTGATTGTTATAAAGTCTTTCGCGAGTAAAGTGAACAAAAGTTTCAAAAACTAATAAGAAAATGTGTTCAAATAATTATGGTAGTTTCATAAGTAATATCAAAGAAGTTCATACAAAAAAATTAATATCAAGAAGTAGCAATACTAAAAAAAGTTTATTTATTTTCCAATAATAATAGTAATTATTTTACATGTTTTAAATGTCTTCTAGCAATTTTATTAACATGAAAATAAAGTTTTTTATAAAAAATATCAAATTATACAAATTCGTTATTTCATGTACTAAACTGGAAAACTTTAACAGTTTGTGTATTATTCGGGAAACTAGTAAAATTTGGTAAATATGGTTAACGGCCGTTAGCTTTTATTACGTAAAATAACGATTTTGAAAAGTTCAGGTATTAAAATGGCAACCACAAAAAAAATGATGTACTAAAATAACAACCGAAAAAATTTGTGTTTTAAATTCACAAATATTATAAAGTTAAAATATTTTTTGGGTTTTTTACCAACCTGAAAATATACCAAAAATGCAAGAAAAAGTATTCGAATAATGCAAAATAGCAAACGTAAATGTTCACTAAAAAATGCATTAAATGATATATTTTTTATTATTATTAAGTGTGCAAAATTCTGAAACATCAAATAAGGAAATATATCTAAAATACTTTGTAATCATAATTTAATACTTCTTAATAAAAAAATATCCATATAATCAGTCTCTGGAGCTTGATAAAGAAAGGTTTTGGGTCTATGAAGACGCACGAGAGAAGGGAAACGGATGAGGTGGAGCTTTCCGTCCAAAATATTCCCGCGTCCTCTCCTCTCTTATACTTATTCCACGTGTCGTTTTCCTACTTTACCACCACACAAGGAACCACTTTCATTTCAAAAGTTTATATGAATGATTACAATTTTTATCGAATGAAAAACATTGTATTCTCGCATATTTAATCATCTTCTTTTTTTTCGTGTTAATAAAAAAGTATATATACTTGTTGTGAATTCATATGCTAATTTAGATTAAAAAAAATTGTTTGAAGCAAATATCATGTGTTTTAAGATTTCTTTATTGATCAAAGTGTTAAACATTACAATAAACTAAAACTTCTTATATATAGCTTCAAAACCGGATCCATTAAAATAATCTAGATTAATTTCATTTTCATTTTTTAAATCATTCGGCCCACGTATCTTTTTAGCCAATTATATCAGATCATTTAATAATATTTTAGGTCATATTTTAATAATAATAAATAGCTAATTTTGTGTCGGTTAATCTTTAGTGATGTATTACTCCTAGGTTTGATTCATGATGAGAAGAATGTTTTACAATATTAGCAACGGCTAATTTGGTATCTAAGGGGAGATTATGATCTTGGTCCAAACTTGTCAAAGAAATTCAAACAAAAAATACTGTGTCCCAAAAATCAGAAAAATAACTATTTGAAGCGAAAAAAGAAACAAAGTGAACACCAAAGATGTGGTTCTTTATGTGAATTTTTGTCGATGTGGTCGTAGGATGAAAATGTGGTCTCTTTATAGATAAATTTGCCATTGTTTTCACTTATGTTTTGAACTAGCTACTTGCCATAAAATAAAATTTTATTCATGGATCATTCCAAACAATATAGAGCCTTGCTTTCTAGGTGAGTAGGAAGCTGGCTTTATCTCATTATAGATAACATATATATGTTATACACATACCCAATACAAATTATATAAAATAACCGAAGGAATAAACTAGATAATCATATAATATACAGATAAAACCCATATCCACGGTTGATAACTAAACAAACATAAGAATAGCAAAAAGAAAAAAGAGAAAATGGACCACCTGTGTGTGGACCAGGATTTCAAAAGGTTGAATTATATATCTTAGTGCTCAAAATTTATCCTTACATTCTTTTTGTTCTCTTTATTATTTATAGATACACAAACATAATTATACTTGTTTGCATATTTATATATATATATATATAGGTGGTTACCAAGCTTACCCAACTCTCTGTCTTCAACAAAGAAGAAAGAAAGAGAGTATATGCTCTGTTTATACATTGATCAAAACAGAGAATTAGAAGAAAAGACAAATGGGGAGACAACCATGTTGTGACAAAGTAGGGTTGAAGAAAGGACCATGGACTGCTGAAGAAGATAGGAAGCTCATAAACTTCATCCTCACCAATGGACAATGTTGTTGGAGAGCTGTTCCTAAGCTTGCTGGTCTTCTCAGGTGTGGCAAAAGTTGTAGACTTCGTTGGACAAATTATCTCCGACCTGATCTTAAGAGAGGGCTTCTCTCTGAGTACGAGGAGAAGATGGTTATTGACCTCCATTCCCACCTCGGCAACAGGTTTGCATACAAATCTAAACTCTTCTTAGACCCTATTGTTTTTATCAGTCGTTAGCGATTGTAACAACGATGAGAACATGAACACTTTTTTTTGTTCATTTTAATAGTCGCTGCAACCTGTCCTTATCGTTTATCGTGAACGAAAGGCAAACTAACAGCACTTACATTTTGTATGTGAAGATGGTCAAAGATAGCTTCTCATTTACCAGGAAGAACAGACAACGAGATTAAAAACCATTGGAACACTGACATAAAAAAGAAGTTGCGGAAGATGGGGATTGATCCTCTCACTCACAAACCCCTCTCCGTCGTTGAAGAAGAAGAAGAACCCATAAAGAAGCTGCAAAAACCAAACGAACCAACTACTTATTGTCTTACCAAAGACACCAAATGCAACAATCTGTCCATAAGTCACCATCCCCAAGTCCCTCTACAGATTATCTGCAGCTACTCCACCTCCTCGTCCTCGTCTTCCAATTCTTCTAGTAATATGAGATTTTTGAATGATTTGCAGTTACGAGATGTCAATTGGTTGGAATTTGGTGACGATAACAATAACAACAACAACATGGACAACATTATGGAGAACAACATGATGAGCGTATGGGATGTTGATGACTTTAGCAGTTGGGATATGCTGCTAAATGATGATATTCCTCATAGTTGTTCCACTTTTGGGTTGTTTTGAATTCATTTCATTGTCTATATTCTCTTTTATAAAAACTGGAAATAATGGCTGGACGAATATACTAAATACGCTTCTTTACTCTTTTTTCCTTTTTACGGGAGATTTGTAAGAATACTTTACTTGCTAGACATTTACAACAGATGACACAATATTTATTGTATACTTTTTTCGTAAAATTTTATTGCAATAAAACCAATGTGTTATTTGTTTATATAACGTCAAACTAGATGATGTCCGGTGCCGTGCACGGGATTAGTTTAATAACAAAATTTTACATATAATATTATTCTTTAGATTTTTAAAAAAATTATTTATTATTTAAACATATAATATTATATAAATTTATTTGATAGCATGGTAAACATCAGAATTATTATGAGTCTACTAAAATTTTAATTAATGAAATATAGATTATTTTATTTTCTTACCTGCTTAAAGTTTCTAAATTTCAATTTATCACCAAGCTCACAAATAAATAAATTTTGAACTATTTGATAGGTTATAAAATTTTTAAAAATAAAAATATAATATTTATGATATTTTAGGTGCATGCGCAAATGTTGTAAAAATGTTTGTCATAACAGCAGCGATAGGTTTTGTGTCAATGTCTATCTTAGCAGCAAGTGCAACTTCTATATATCTACAAAAATATATTTTCTTATGAAATATGATATTATATTTTTATTTTATTTTTTTGAATAAATGTTAAATTTACTAATCAAAATTAGAAGATGTTATATTTACAAAGAACCAGAAATAGAAAAACATTTGTATATAAACAGAGGGGATAAAAAAACTTTTAGGTATGAAAAATGTCCAAAGTTCCCTTGTTAAAACCTAATACTATAAAATATATGGGACAAAACTAGTATTGGAAAAAAGAGTAGAACTTAATAACACAACCTAGAAGGTGGGTAGAGAGAGACATGGCATAGATGGTCCAATGAGTAAGAGTATAAATGTCCAAGAGTGGGCTATGGCTGGAGAGCTTCCCACGAATGCTAAAGATGATGTAGTGGTGATTGTGGAGCATAGTGTAGTGAGGTGATGCAGTCCTAAATAGTACGAGATATGGTGCGATGCAGGTGTGTCACTGAGCGGGAGGTTGTGCCATGACGTCGGTTGTTATTTTCATGCCGACGATGGTATATTGTTGCTTGAAAAAACAGATGGAGGAGTACCCTATCTGTTGTTGACAAAGATTGATTACGAAGAGATACAAGTGTCTTTGTCCAATCCGGAGTTAGACGATGACGAAGGATGCTGGAAATGAGCGTTGACCAAAGAGTGTAAAAATTATATTTATATTTTACCAATGTATATTAATATTGATATGTTTGGTTAATTATTCAATCTAAGAAAAAAAGAATTGAAAGAATTTAATATTTTTAATTAGGTGTTTATAAATCATACTTTTAACTATTATTATCATTTTTGTATAATTTTAATATGTTTTTCTTTGAAATCATTTTTGCATTCGATGTGAGATTTTTTTAAAATTCTATTTTCTATATATTATGAGTAAAATATATCTAAATTTAAAAAAGTTAATCATTACATATATAGGAAAAATAATTAATAGTATTTTACATATAATAATTTCTAGGTTTTATTTCATTAAAACAAAATAAGAAAAAATAAAAGTAAAGAATAAGAAATAGATAACTGATAATAGGGGTTTTCGGTCCATGGGTTATCAATCAACCCATCGTTGTAGTATGGATGGGTTTTTTTCAATCCATAATGAGAAAACACTAAGCAGTGAGAATGTGTTGGATGCTTTAAAGTCAAGCTGATATTAAAAGGGGT
>OVBE01001157.1:0-39382 GCA_900406425.1 Iberis pinnata
CCTGTTTCGTCTTTTGACAGCTTGTTAGTTGTGCTCATTGGTGTTTTTGCTACTTTGATTTCTTCCAGACCAAATCTTTTCACCAAGTTTCTTGCATAGTTGGATTGAGAGACAAAGATTCCTTGCTCGGATTGCTTTACTTGAAGACCTAGAAAATAATTGAGTTCACCTACCATGCTCATCTCGAATTCTTTTGTCATAGTTCGAAAAAAATCATCGATCATCTTCTGATTTGTGCTTCCAAAAATGATATCATCGACATAGATTTGAGCAATCATAATGTCTTTTTCCTTGTGTAGGATGAACAAGGCTTTATCCAAACTACCACGCTTGAACCCTGACTTTATTAGATGGATTATCAACCGTTCATACCAAACTCTTGGGGCTTGTTTAAGTCCATAGAGAGCACGATTCAGTTTGTACACATGGTTTGGAAACTGTGGGTCTTCAAATCCTTTGGGCTGTTGCACATAAACTTCTTCGCGTAACACACCATTCAGAAACGCACTCTTCATGTCCATTTGAAACAGCTTGATTCTTAGCTTGCATGCCAATCCAAGAAGTAATCTTATAGACTCAAGCCGTGCAACTGGTGCAAATGTCTCATCAAAGTCAATGCCTTCAATATGTGAGTATCCCTGAACTACTAGTCTTGCTTTGTTCCTAACCACATTCCCATCTTCATCAATCTTGTTTTTGTAAATCCACTTAGTTCCAACAATGTTTACATGATCGGGTTTGGGAACCAAATTCCACACATCCAATCTTGTAAATTGATCGAGTTCTTCATGCATAGCAGTTGTCCAGAACTCATCTTCAAGCGCTTCATGTATAGTCTTTGGTTCTGTGAATGACAAGAAGCAAGCTAGCTTCACCATCTCTTTAAAATCAATCACTCTTTTACGTGTTCTCCTTTCACCCATAATGTCTCCAAAGACATCCTTTGAACAATGATTTATGTGGACTGATGGTTCAGGTACTTCTTCAGGTTCTTCTCCTTGATCTATTCTTTCTTTTTCTGACTGAGACTCGTTTAAGGTGACTGATTCTGGCACAAAATTATGTTCGGGTTCTGTGTTCTGTGTAGCACAAGGATCGATGTGTAGTACATCACTGATTCTGACTTGTTGCCTATCATAAAACACCACATTAACTGACTCACAAATTGTTTTGGTCCTTTTATTGTAGACACGAAAAGCCATGCTATTTATACCATACCCCAGAAACATGCCTTCATCACTTATGGAATCGAATTTTCCAAGACTATCCTTGTCATTTAGGATATAACATGTACACCCAAAAACATGAAAGTAACTGAGATTCAGAGTCTTTCCCTTCCATATTTCATATGGAGTGGTCTTGGTGCCAGGTTTAACATATACTCGATTGATTATGTAGCATGCAGTGTTTATTACCTCAGCCCAGAACCTGTGTGACACATCATTTCCATGAAGCATAGCTCTTGCCATTCCTTGCAGTGTTCGATTCTTTCTTTCCACAATTCCATTCTGTTGTGGAAATCTAGGAGCTGAAAACTGATTCTGTATCCCTTGTTCTTGACAGAATTTCTCAAACGTTTCGTTTTGAAACTCTCCACCATGATCACTTCTGATTTGAGCAATACTTCTTTTGTCTGACTTCAGCTGGAGGAATAAGATCTTGAAGCTTTCTACAGCTTCTGATATTTCTCTTAGAAAACGTACCCAAGTGTATCTAGAATAGTCATCTACCAGAACAAAGATGTATTTCTTCCCAGCAATACTCTCGGTTTGTATCGGACCCATTAAGTCCATATGCACTAAGTCGAGAATTTTCTTAGTACTTATCTGGGTGACTTGTTTGTATTGAACTTGGATTTGCTTTTCCTTAGCACATGCATCACATACTTTATCAGTAGTTGACTCTAAAGAGGGTATCCCACGAACTACTCCAGCTTGAACTAGTCTTTGAAGTCCATGAGTGTTCATATGGCCAAGCTTTCTATGCCACAAATCGATCTGTGTTTCAACAGCTGTGAGACACTTCTGTTGTGGCTTCCAAAGATAGCAATTATTGCCTGATCGTATTCCAGATAATATGACTTCATTCTGTTCATTTAGTGTCTTGCAATCTACCCTTGTAAACACAACTATTAGTCCTTCGTCACATAGCTTACTGATGTTGATAAGATTTTCTTTAAGACCTTCAACATAGTATACATTGACAAGCTGTGGATGCTCTGGATCATCAATATTTCCTACTCCATGTATCTTTCCTTGAATCCCGTCATCAAACGTCACCTTTCCACTTTGATTTTAGTGAGCGAGTTTAGTGCATCTGATTGACCAGTCATATGTCTTGAACACCCACTGTCAAAGTACCATCCTTCATGTTCTTGAGCTTTGGCAGAGATGTAGGCAGAGTCATTCACTTCTTCTGCGTGTATCGTAGCTGTGTGACACACAGCACTGTAACTTTACAGAGTTATAGGATCATAGCTTTCTTCAATAGATTCAAACACTTGCCTTTTTGCATACAATATATCCTTTGGAATCCATGCCTTAAGGAATTTTGTTGGTTCAATATAGAACTCCCCCATAGTCCAAGCTTGTTTAACTCGTGTACGAGTAGCGTAGCATCATTTCCAGCTATGTCCCGACACCACAGAAGTGGCATCCCTTCTTGATATGTTCTTTCTTGCCTACCTTTCCTTCAATGTTTTTTACCTTGATTGGTGCTTTTGCTTGCTTTGGAACAAAATTCGACATGTCTTTGTACTCAGAGGTGGAGTAGGATTCTGCTCCTTGAAAACCAAGTCTCAAATTCACTTTTGGAGGATGCCCAATGCTTAAGATGTGATCAAGACTCTTCGTTCCACTATTGAGCATCCTTATTTTTTTGTGAATCTTAGTTAGCTTTTGTTCGAGCTCTTGTTGCTTCCTTCTTTCTTGTTCAACTATC
Source organism: Iberis pinnata (assembly GCA_900406425.1). Lineage (NCBI taxonomy): Eukaryota > Viridiplantae > Streptophyta > Magnoliopsida > Brassicales > Brassicaceae > Iberis > Iberis pinnata. Next base: position 2,941 of record OVBE01001157.1, read on the forward strand.
TCAGAGAGCCTTCCTAACCTCTGGTTCATCTTCTGTTTCTCTTTTAGATGAGTAGCCAACTCTTCCTTAAGTTGCATAAATTCAGAGTTATTTTCTTTTACTGAATTTTTCTCGTCTTTTGATTCATCCTTGACACTATCACTCCGTTCCATCTCAAGTATGTTTAGCTGAGCCTTCATCATAGCTTTTTCTTTTATCAGCAAGAGATTCTCATTGCTCAGCATAACACATTTGTCATACATATTCTTGATCTCTAATTTGGGATCGATATGTTCATCATCAGATTCTTCTTCTGACGATTTTTCTTCCACAATCGAATCTGTGTGTGACACAAGAGCAAAAAAGTTTAGCATTAGCTCTTCTTCTTCTTCATCTCCATCTGTTTCAGTGTCACTAAAACAAAGAAGAGATTTTTCAGTCTTCTTCAGGGAACTAGGACACTCATTCTTTGTATGTCCAAATCCTTTGCATTCAATGCATTTGAGTTCTTTTTTTTTAGCAAGTGGACATTCACTTCTGAAGTGTCTATACCCTTCACATTCATGTCATTGTAAATCTTTCTTCCGAGTACTCCTGTCACTTTCATTCCTTGAATTCCTAGATCCATTTCGGTCTCCTTCCTGTTTCTGAAATCGGTTATGAGTCCTATTCTGGCCTTTCTCAAATCGTTTTACCATCTTATTAAATTTTCTTGCCATAAGACTCAAGTTTTCTTCAATTTGTTGCACCCGATTGTCTTCTGTCTGAGTTGTAAAGGCTATTCCCTTGGATTTGGGTGGTTTATCATTCTCAGTTTCCAACTCTTCTTCTTTTAACATTCCTACCAACTGATCGAACTTCATGTCATCAGTATTCATAGCCATTTTCAGTACGGCTTAGTGGGCATGATACTTAGGAGGTAAGCACCTGAGCAACTTCTTAACAAGTTTTTTTCTCCTTGTACTTCTTACCGAGAACAATAGCTTCGTTTGCAATCGAGCTTAGTTTAGTAGCAAAGCTCGTGATTGATTCATCATTATCTATTTTTAGAATTTCAAATCGAGAAGCTAAATGATCTATTCTTGTTCTTCTTACATTGCTATCACCTTCAAAGTGTGTGACAAGTGTGTCCCACACATCTTTAGCAGCCTCACATCCTTGAATGAGTTTAAACTGTTCAAGACCTACAGCCATGAATATTGCAGAGATAGCTTTGGAATTGAATTTTGAGGCTGATTTTTCTGCTTCAGTCCATTTGTCAATAGGCTTAGGAATCACTTTTTGGTTCTCATCAAACATTGTTGGTTCCTTCCATCCATGAACAACAGCTGTCCATGCATCTTCATCCATGCTCCTGATGACATGCCTCATACAAGCTTTCCAATGACCAAAATTCCCTTCATCAAGCATTACGGGTTTCTGTACTGCAATCAATTCTTTAATTGTCTCCATGATGTTCCTAGGATCTCAACCTGTGTGTGATTATGAAATCACGAGGTGACCCGCTCTGCTACCAATCGAAAGTTCTAATACCTCACAAGACAATAAAGAATTTCCTTTAAATACACTTTATTAAGAACTATTTCAACAATCTTACAGATCTGTTTAATCAGATTGACTCGACCTCATGAACTCTTGATTCGACACTGACGAGTTCCTAACTACCCTGTCTCACACACACCAACAGATGTGTTACACTCGTTTTTCACTCACCAATAAGAAACCCAAAACCCTCGTATTCTTTTCTCTCACGATAAAGCTCTGTCTCTCTGGTTTTTATTTCTTCAAAAGTCTCATCAGGTTCACAACCTTCTTCGCCTTTTTATATCCACTTAGATCTCTAATATCTTCCTTATTAGAATCTTCCTTTTCCTTGATTTTTTCATATCTCTCTATTAAGATATTCTTGTTATGATCGATTTCCTTTTATCTTTTTTGTTAAGATTTTCTTGTTCTGATCCTCACTTTGGCGCCAAGTCTCTCAACTTCCATTCTCTACAAATTGCAAGTTTAGTCCTCCAAAGTCTCGGACTCAACAAAACGAACAACGACCGATCGCAACGACACATATTATAAATTAAATATATTAATTTAAGCTAAACTAAACTTAGAAATATTAAAATAAATTTATAAAAATTATAATAAATTAATAAAAATAATATTAAATCCATAAAAAATTAAAAAGTTACAAATAAAATAAAATAAAGTTCAAAAATATTTTAAAAACTAAAATAAATTCATTTTAAAAATATATTTTCAAAAAAGTAAAATAAAGTAAAAAAAAAACTATAAAAACAATTGAAAAAATTTCTAAGTATTTTAATAAAATATAAAATAGTCAAAATTTAATTATATTAAATTAAGCTAAAATATAATAAAAATATAATTAATAAAATCATATAGGTCACAGCAACTGCCAAACGAACAACATAGCGACAGTCGCTGCGACCTGTCGCTGCGACTGCAAAACGTACAACAGAATAAATCGCTGATCGCTGTCGCTAGTTGCTAGTTGATGTTGCTAGCGATAGGCAAAAGAATATGCCCTATAAAATAATAATAATTTATATTCTTTAAAAATTAACTTAGAAGAGTATGCCAGTTTGTTTAAGTTTTGTAGAGTTAAAATTTAGGCTCTAAAGAGTTTATCTTTATAGGATCTAGCCGGCCCGACCCTTAAAGCATCATGAGAAAGTAATGAGTTTGCTTTCTAATTTTTATTTTTGTTGAATAATTATCTATGAATTATCACATTTTTAGACCGCACAAATATTTTATATAGAAAACTGATCTTATAATAAAAGTGTATAATTTTAAAATTTCCAAAATAAGTTTTGAAATTTAGCTTCCTTTTTTAATACAAACTACAATGAAATAGTCTAATATCCATTAGATGTTAAGAAAATCGAACTTTCTATTCCAAAATTTAGATCAGTAAATCACCACCACTAGGTTATTAGAACATTTAGCTAGATTCTAAAAATGATGTTATTTCAAAAAAAATTAAAAGAGATTCGTTTAATTTTTATTTGTTCTTACCGAGTAAAACACCAACATTAATTTTCATAATCACGGTCCTGATTGTTTAAAAAACTAGGATAACAAAATTTAGGATATATTAATTATCAGTTATAAAAAAAAGAAAAAAACTTCAAATGAAATTTATGACATAATAGCCTAATAGGTGATAAATTAATTAATTTTTAACAAACGGCATCCATTTAAAAATCATTTAAAATATATACATGTAAGCAATTCTCTCCTCCTGGATGATCTAGATCCCCAAAACAATCTAGAAGAAAACAATTAGTTGGTTTATATAAGAGAGCTACGATAACAATATTTCATACATATCACTTTCTGTGTTAGTAATTAAGTAGATGCTTAGCGAAGGAAGTAACCTAGTCACTTCGTTGAAAATTATACAACTCATGATACTGACAAATAAAACACCCAAAACTTTTAAAGAAAATATAATCAAGTTTCTTATGCTTATAGTATTCGCATCATTGAAGGAATTACACTGTACCAACAGCAGTTAATCTTAATTATGCCATTTGTGGTTTTTTGCCATCAAGAAACGAACGTTAATAAGCCTAATGTGATATCTTGTGTTATGCAATAGAGAATATTTGATCATACATAATATATTTTTTTGTTATAGTTACATGATATTTTTGATGAGTATATGAATATCTAAATATAAAAAATATGATTACAATATATTATTGAGGCTTATACTCATAATATTTCATATATGGTTATACTTGATTTCAAAAAGAACATTCATGATATATATATATATATATGAAATTACGGATGAGTTTATATAAGTATAGTGATACTATTTTTTGATGAAATTTAAAATTTTATTTATCAAATACTTGAAAATATTAAACTTAGAAACATATCTTTTGTTACAAAAATTTTCGAACCTATTTATTTTCTTATATAAAATATGAAAAATCTTTAAATGATCAACTTTAAATGTCAATATATTGTATATTATATATAAATTGTAAATATTTTTTTAAATAATAAAAATAGCAAAAAAGGAAATTATTTTTATATTAAATTAAAAATATTTGTAAAGATATGTAATAGATTTTGTGTTGTGTAAATACTGTTATGAATTTTGAATAATTTAAGTATATGATAAGATTTACAAAAATGTCATATCATGTAATTTATTACAAACAAAATGCTTCTCTTTGAAAGAAAAACTTGTCATGTCTATTTATGAAAGAATAAGGCAAAAGTACTTACTTGACCCAAGTTTGAGTCTTAATGACGCGAGTAACCCAACATTTTCTTAACTACTGGAGGGTGGAACATTTTCATTAAACCCAATATTATCCCTAGCTCATGAACAAACAAAAACGTTGTGGAAAAAAAATTAAATAGAGGAGATAGAAAAATTTACTTCGTATTTACGTAAATGTCACCGCGTTTGGTGGGTGCGAAAAAAATCTGCGAGCTTTTGTTATGAAGATTTGTTTGTGTTGCAGATTTTTTCCATATTTTTTAACCTACTTAGCCGCATATTTTTACATCACTTCTACGTCATCGCATAATTTATTATCAGTTTTTTTGCAGATTTTTGGTCGCATATTTTTCATTTACATTGCATATTTGTTCTCCCAGATTTTTACTGACATTGCAAATTTATTTTCATTGTAGATATCTTTACATTGCATATTTGTTTTCTTAAACTGCTGATTTATTTTTTATCCTCGCAGGTTTGTTTATATTGGAGATTTTTTTTCATTGCAGATTTTTTTTTACTGCATATTTGTTTTTTGTCGTTGCAAAGTTATCACTTTCCAAAATTTCCAGAATAACCCCTTTTGCTGCAGTATTATTTTAAATCGGAAATGGCCGCAGTTTTATTGAACACGTTACCGAAGATTCATTAACTTACTCATCTGACCCTTACGTTACCGCATATTTTTTTGCCGCAAATTTTTTCTAAATCCTTTGAGCGCAGATTTTTGAAAATATGCGGTGACTGTATTGCATATTTTTAAAAATTATGGCAGATCTTTTTGTTTGGTCAACTGAATGTTTTGACCTATGTTTGTACATTGCATAATTTTTTATTAATTGCAGAATTTTTTTATCTATTGCAAAAATTTTTTTATCTATTGCAGAATTGTTTATTTATTGCAGTTTTTATTACCCACAATAGGTTAAAACGACGTCGTATGAGTTAATCATTTCCTATTATATAAAGTTTATCTATTGCATATTTATTTGACTAACTAATTTAACAAATCATATGACGTCGTTTCCAACTATTGCAGATTTGTTTCTATAAAGATAATATGTATAGTAGTTGCAGATTTGTTACAATATGCAGATAAGGAAAGAAAACTAACATATATGTACATGTTCTTTAGTCACGTGTAGCAAAAAAGACATATAACCATAAAATTTAGATACATATCGGTCTATCACTTGAAGAGATATACCGCTAAAAAAGCTACAAACACAAAAACCATAACAATAAAAACCATCTTCATCTTCATCCTCAACACAGCCATGACAGTTGTAATCTTCATTACCTATTCTTGCAGAGCTGCCATTTGTTCCATCTTAGTCACCTCTTGTACACTCTTGTACAAGAGCGCAGTCAGATTGTTCTGCGACCTTTTTCGTAGTTTTTTCCAATTATTCCATGACTGCCGTGTCCCACCACTTCCAAACGTGGCACCCACCATCCTAGAACATTAATAACATCAATACGAGTAGGAAGAACTGAAAATTTGTTCTTCAAATGGTAAACAAAACTGCAAATATGACTGATAACCATTGAAGAACAATTTATGACCTACATTGTGACTCACACTTTTAGAACTACACTTACATTTCTATTAAGACATGTGTAGAACAATACAGACTTTGTTATTCTAAAGGAAACTGGATATGTGGACAATACAGAATATGTTATTCCACGTCTCTAGTTTCAGTTTAGAACAGAGTATTGCTAATAATTTTGCTAATTACGGTTTTGTTCCACATTTTGCATATTTCTTTTATACAATGAACAAAAAATTTGCAACCGGGTGATTAAAAAATATGAGCAACCATAAAATTAGAAACTAACCATAAATTTTTTTTAAAAATTTTTTCTAAGCATAAAAATAGTCCAAAATAACTTTAAAATTACTTTATAAGATTATTGTATTAGTAGCCGGGTTCATCCCCATAGGATCCTCCAAACCCCTGGAAACTGCAACCCATTTTTTCAAATCCGACGTCCGGTATTTGAATTTTCTCTCATTCTTCCTTGAGCACCTCCTCCCGTGGTGACATGCTCATCCACTCAGCACCGATGTCAAACTTGTCTGCTAAAATATGTTTATGTAAGAGACAGATTTTGATGTTTTTCTCTCGTACGCGACCCTTGCTTCCATAGCATCCTCCTTGACCCTTATTTGCTTGTTCAACATAACCATAAACTTCTTGTAATGGTTATGAAGTTTATCGAGTTTGTGTTGTTTATGGATTTCCTTCGTTGCTCGTAGTAATCATCTATGTCGACTTTCGCTTGTTTACCCTTGTCTATGATTGCCTACAACAAACCAAAAATAAGATTTCTGCAATGTACTCAAATAATATAAACACAATGTACATAGAATACAAAACATTTTGAGAGATAGATGAAGCAGATAACAACTTGTCTTTTTTTGGCACGCTTGTGGTCATCATATATGTCGACCTTCACTCATTTACCCTTGTCCATTATTGCCTACAATAAACCAAAAATAAGATTATTGAAATGTACTCAGAAAACATAAATGAAATGTATAAAAACATAGAATACAAATTATATGGAGAGATAGATGAAACATAAAACAAACTGTTATTTTTTCAAGAAGAGACAAACGGAAAACACTTTCATGTCGTATGAGACAATATTTATAGAAAATGAAAAATTGTCAATGAACATGTGCAGTTGTTGATGTCGCTTCGTGTAGTGTGAGACAATATTGATTACAGTTAGGAATCTGAAGAGTTTTTTTATTGCAGATTTATTTCTATTTACATTGGAGAATTAATTTTGTACTGCAAAATTTTGTTGTAATTGCAGTTTGTTGTTTGTATTGCAGATTTATATTCATTTACATTGGAGCTTTAATTTTGTACTGTAAAATTTTGTTGTAATTGCAATTTGTTGTTTGTATTGCAGATTTTTTTTTGTATTGTAGATTTATTTCCATTTACATTGGAGATTTAATTTTGTATTGCAGAATTTTGTTGTAATGCATATTTTCGTTTGTATTGTAGAGGTTTTTTGTATTGCGGATTTATTTTAACATTTAGATATTTATTCAATTTTGCGTTGCAGATTTTTTCTTGTTCTTGATTTATTTTTGAAAATCGTTGAAACAACATTGTTTCAATTATGTCCTTTTCTAGAAAATTTATTTGGAAATAACATTTTTAGGGTTTCTCTTTGATTTGGGGATCGATTTTTTTACTATTTCTCTTCAGTTTATGGATCGATTTCCGACATGGGTAGCAATAGCTACAACATTAACGATTAACAAGAAGTGCTTGGTTTCGGTCATAACTCCAACGATGAAGAAGAGGTGACGAGCCATCCTCCTCCGAGTGCAATGCACTTCGATGGCACATACCCTTCCGAATATGGGACGCCGGTGGTGTGTTACTGTGGCGAGGATGTTATTAATAAAAGCTCCACTTGTTTCCTGAATCAGAGAATGTTCTACATATGTCCGATTTGTGTACTTCTAAAAGTGTGAGTCACAATGTAGGTCGTAAATTTTTCTTCAATGGTTATCAGTCATATTTGCAGTTTTTTTAACAGTTGAAGAAAAAATTGCAGTTATGCCTACTCGTATTGATGTTATTAATGTTCTAGGATGGTGGGTGCCACGTTTAGAAGTGGTGGGACACAACAATCATGGAATAATTGGAAAACACTACGAAGAAGGTTGCGGAACAGTATGACTGTGCTCTTGTACAAGAGGTGACTAAGATGGAACACATGGCAGCTCTGCAATAACAGGTACTGAAGACTACAACTGACATGGCTATGTTGAGGATGGAGATGAAGATGGTTTTTCTTATTATGGTTATTGTGTTTTTAGCTTTTTAGCGGTCTATCTCTTCAAGTGATAGACCGATATGCATCTAAATCTTATGGTTATACGTTTATTTTACTACACTTGTGACTAAAGAACATGCACATATATGTTAGTTTTTTCCTTATCTGCATATTGTAACAAATCTGCAACTACTATACATCTTATCCTTATAGAAACAAATCTGCAATAGTTGGAAATGACGTCGTATGATTTGTTAACTTAGTTAGTCAAACAACTCTGCAATAGATAAACTTTATATAATAGGAAACGATTAACTCATACGACGTTGTTCTAACCTATTGTGGACAACAAAAAACTGCATTGATGAAACAATTCTGCAATAGATAAACAACTATGCAATGTACAAACATAGGTCAAAACATTTAGTTGACCAAGCAAAAAATTTGCCATGATTTTTAAAAATCTGCAATACAATCACTGCAGATTTTTTGAAAATCTGCGGTCAAAGGATTTAGAAAAATCTACGGCCAAAAAAATCAACGGTAACATGAGGGTCAGATGAGTAAGAAAATAAATATACGGTAACGTGTACAACAAAACTGCGGCCATTGCCGATTTAAAATAAAAACGCGGCCAAGGGGTTATTCTAGCAATTTTGGAAACTGATAACTCCGCGGCGACAAAAAGAAAATTGTAGTCAAAAAATAAATATGCAATTAAAAAAAATATGCGAGGACAAAAAATAAATTTCCAGTTTAAGAAAAAAATGTGCAATAAAAATAAATCTGCAATGTCATTAAAAATATGCAAGAACAAATATGCAATGTAATCAAATATGCAATGTAAATGAAAAATATGCGAAAATTTTTTATGTAGTGACGTAGAAAAATCTGTAGTGACGTATAAGTGACGTAAAAATCTGCGGCCAAGTAGGATAAACAAATCTACAAATAAAATATGCAACACAAACAAATTTGCATAACAAAAGCTCGCATATTTTTTTCGTACCCAGCAAACGCGGTGGAATTTATGTAAATACGATGTAACTTTTTCTCTCTCTTATATTTAATCTTTTTCCTAGTGTTTTTGTTTGTTTATGAAGTATAAGTAATATCAGATTTAATGAAAATGTTCCACCCTCCAATAACTAAAAATATATTGGATTACCTGCGTCATTAAGACCCAAAGTTGGGTTATGAAAGTACTTTTGCCTATAATATATAATATATGTAGGACCAAACTAAATGGGGTCCATCTTGGACTCGCAAGTCCACAACCTATATGAATGGGTTTCATTGCATCTTTGTCCCCGAACAACCTTGTATATTACGTTTTGCCAATGTAACCCAAGGTAATCAACTCATCATCTAATCCATTCAAACAAACAATTCGATTACGATACTTCCTTTCCTCAAGTGATGAATACAATCAACAAACACTGAGGACAAAATAAGTGTTAATTAAATCGTTGAGTGACCAAACCTGGACAAGTTCACCTGCGCAAATTCAGGAGCATACGTCCAATCGCATATCATATCGTTGTATCTTAGATTAAGAATAGGGTTGGGCATTCGGTTCGGTTTCGAGTCAGAACCATTATGTTCTGGTTCTTCATATCCAATCGATACTTTATATTTTTCGGTTCCGTTCCAGTTTGGTCTTATCAGTTATAGGCCAGTTCAGTTCTACATTATAAGAACCAGAAAATATCCGAAATATTTGGTTCTCAATTCGTTACCAGTATTATAGATCCAAAATGACCATAAAATTACCCGAAATTAGTTTAAAATGCTTGAAATTAGATTAAAATACCCTAAAAAAAAAAACTCAAAGCAACACAAGTAGGAAACAAAATATGCAATATCTTAGTTGTCACAAATAAAAAGTAAGTCTACATTCAAATTAAAACTAAAAATGTAAGTCTACATTATAATCCCTAAACAAAAATTATAAGGTTATTTATATGGTCGGTTCTTCGTTTCTGCATTTCGGTTCTCATGTAGGAATTGGAACCGAACCGATACACATGGTTCTTCATCTCAGGAACCATTGGGCAATTTGGATGGAACTGGAAGCGATTCAGAACCGTTTTTCGTGCTTTGGTTCAGGGTTTTTTTCCCAGCCCTAATTAAGAATGAGAATAAACCTTTTGCAACGTAAGGGCCAGTCTTGAATACAAACAGAGCAAGCATGAGTTTGTGCTCTATTTTATTTTCAAAATTTTAGTTTAGGAAGCAACCAATTTTTTGTAAAATTATGCAAAATGACCATACAATATAGCTTATCCTATAACCTCATTGAACTTCCAATTTTTTAGAAACCGTATAATAGAAAATTTCAAGTATCTTTCTTATTGGTATGAATGATTCATAACCTCATGGAACATACAACATAGTTTATCCTATAACCTCATTGAAGTTTCTGAACTGATCAATGTTTTCAACAAGATTCAAGGTTGGAAATTTTTTTTGCGAAAATAGAGCTACTAATCGCCCAGCTTACTTCATCTCACGAATGAGCAAAGAGTCACTTCTTATGTTGCTGCTGGCTTCCCTCTCTAGTTAAAGGTCATTTTCCTTGAAGAATAGGACTTTAGACCCCTTTATGTCTCTCCTTTCTGATAATTTTTTTGAATGGTCCCTTTATTCGATTTATTTATACAAGGCGTTAAGAAAAAGAAAAAGAATTAAGAGTAATTAGTTAGAATGACCTAACTTTTTACTTTAATTGCTTACATGACCCTTGGTTGGAGGCATGACTAGACTAAACCAACATTTTGGGTAAAAGGTCAAAAATACTTTAGTTTTTGAAAAAACTACAATTTTGCCATTTTGAATTATATTTTCAAGTTAAAATAAATTAATTCAACCTAAAGTGAGAAAAAACGTCGATTTTTGAAACCTCAACCCTCGATTGTTGCCAATATTTGAAACCTCAATTATTTCCGATTTTTGAACCCTCAACCATTGCCGTCTTCGCCGTCTTCCATTTCGTCTCCGTCACCGTGTTCGCAGTTCCATCCATTCCGTTTTTGTCTTCCCCGTCTTCATTTCCTTCTCTTTTTTTGTGTTCGTCTCCGCCTTACGTGTTCCTCTTCGTCGTCCGTTCTAGGGTTTTCGATACCTCGCCGTCCCTTCTATTGTGTTCGTCTTTTCCATTTTTATCGTCCTCCCCGTGACATTGAATGTGAGTAATGTGGAAGTTGTTTTTCGCAGTTTTTAATTTTCGTTGCAGTCTTTTATTCTCTATTGCCGATTTATGAAATACATATTTTTTATTTTTTCATTGCAGATTTATGTTGAGTTACGGTTTTTTGTTTCAATTGCATATTTAATCATTTTTCGAAGCAAATTTAATCATTTGTCCATTGCAGGTTCATTAATTTGTCAATTGCAGATATTTGTTTGAAATGCATATTTATTCAATTGTTTCAATTGTCCATTGCATATTTATGTTGAATGGCATATTTTGCATTTTTGTTGGTATATATCGTATTGATTTATGGTGTCTTCATATTTTTACATAGGTATGGATGGATATCCACCTAAATTGTATCACAATATTGACGAGGTCGGCGATAGAAGCATCAACCATTTCTCGTTTTGCAAAAGGGTTCGTGACCATAAAAGCAAAATAGGGGATGATGCTTGGGAAGCAGTGAAGGAAACATCATTTGGTGTTTTCTTGAAATTGACTGACATGAACTATGTATTCTCATCTTCCACAGTATGATATTTTTTTTTTCCATCAGTTATCTGTCAACAATACACATGAGATATGGTCTACAATCAACAGCAGGCCACTAAGGTTTTCTCTCAACGAGTTTGCGGAGATAACGGGCCTTAATTGTGAGTCATGTGACCCATCAGACGTATGTAATATTGATCATCATACTTTTTGGAAAAAATGGGAAAAGCAGATGGGAAAGCTCCAACACTTGACGAGTTAGATACAATAATATCACGTGTAAAAGGTGGAAAACGGGATCTTCGGGAAAGGATGATGTTGTGTAGGTTATGTTGCGTACATATTTTCATTTGTGGCATTCATGAAGGTTCAAGGATTCCATTTACCCTTGCGAAGAGAGTCCTTGATGAAGATAATTTTGACAAGTATCCTTGGGGTAGAGAAGCTTTCACGGTGAAAGTTTCACCTATTTGGTAGAATCCATAAAGACTACCGACTTCCAAAACTCGTCTCAACCCATTCAAGGTTTATTCATGCATTTTACATATGGGTGATTGATTCAGTTCCCGGTTTAGGGGTTTTGGTGGAGAATCGAAGAGATGTCAGTGAAGAACCATATCTTCTCCATTGGCAGGGTTCTCGTAAACGATTTAAGTTTGCTGACTTCATTGCTGATGAAATACAGAATCACAAAGAGGTATTTCCATTGAAGAATTTTTTTCTTTTGCAGTTTTATTTAACATTGGAGTTTTATTTTATGTTGCAATTTTATTGTATATTGCACTTTTATTTTATACTGCAGTTTATCCTATTACAGCTTTATTTTTGTATTGTCGTATTATTTTCGTAGAAATATTGTTTTGTTTAGTATCATGCTTGATTACCAATTCATTTGGTATTTGGTAAGTTCGTGTCAGACATATGATCCTAGTCTCCATGGAGAAAATGTACCCAATTTGGCTTGACAATAATCTTCAAGATGATCTTAGGCTTGATAAGTTGATTGAAGATCTCATGAAGGATGCCTTGGTCCCAAACCAATGGCCTGTTGAAATTAATCAATCTCAGATTGTGTTGGCTGAAGAGGGAGTAAAAAGAAGAAATTTAAGGAGACAAAAAAAAAACAAAAAAAACAGAGAAGGTTAGAGAACAAGTTGAACAAGGGCCTTCGAAGGTTAGTGGTGACGAGGTAGTGATGGAGTTGGTGCAGTCCCTGACCACATTAGTTGGAAAGATTGGAGCAACTATGAACCATCGGTTCACCATTTTGGAAGGTAAGATTAACGCACTACAAGGTGATGTGCGGATGTTGAAGGAGGGAAAATGAAGGTCTACTCAACCAGTACATTTGGATTTGGAAGAAGAGACGCTGATGAGTGTGATATGCCTTTTCAAAATAAACCTCATACTTTTGTTTTTTATAACATGAGATTATATTTTCTGAGAAGTCTTGGTTGTGCTATTCAGAGAAATGTGAGGATAATTTTCCTGCTCAGAATTTGGAATCGAAGAGAAAGACAACTGGCCAAGGATCCCATGCTTTGAAAAAAGGTAGATGCAGTGCCTATGGAGGTAACACCTGGTGTGGAAACGATGAACAAAAAAGAGGAGGAAAGGAAGGTTACAGAGGAAAAGGTGTACGATAGGCAAAAGAAGAAGCCTAATAATCCAAAGAAAGTGGTGAAACACAACACAGCTGACCCGGATTTTGTTGTAGATATTTCTGAGTCGGTTCAAAAGGATGTCTTAAAAAAGGGACCACCTACTTTAGATGACGATTCTGATGATAGGAGACTGGCTGATGTTGGGGAAAAACTGGATGTTTTGACCAAGACTCTCTTATCTGATGAACCGCTACCATTACTGGGAAAGAGAGTCTCTACTTTGGCAGCTACTCAGGCTTCACCTTACATAGAAAACTCTACCGTCAAACGCATCATCCAAGGTGGTGTATCTTCAGCAAATGTCTATGATCCAATGGAGATGGTGGCAGAGGAGAAGCTGCGGGCGTTGATGGAGTAGATTGAAGCTGAGGAGTACGTATCACACAACCTCCACCATAATGGCTTGTTTAGTTTTGCATAGTTCTCTTGTTTTGCAGATTTCTTTTGTCTTGCAGTTTTTATTTGTTTTGCAGATTTGTTTTGTGTTGTGTTGCATATTTGTTTGTGTTGTAGTTTTGTTTTGTGTTGCAGATTTGTTTTGTTTTGTGATGCAGATTTGTTTTGACATCTTCATATCCTGATTACAGGAGACAACCGATAGGAAGCTCACATTCTGATGTTCGGTTCTTTAAAATAATGATGGTACCTAGGATCTTGTGGGCCGAAGACGACTATGGATGGCTTGCAGATTTTTTGAGTAATTGCAGTTTTGTATCTACCATTTTATATTCAGCACGTTTATCTGTTGGATTGGACCATTTTGAAGTCTCCAATTACGTTTACTTCTCTGCTTGCTTGCAGCACATAGAAGAAGTGTTGACTATGTTCAGGTTGAGATCAATGCGGCCAAAATCGCCGTACAGAGACAGAGTTGGGTTCTAAGATCCATGTGCCTTGAACTATTGGTTAAACGACTACGGTGATTTCTCCAAAGATCCTGAAAATTTCATATTTAGGGGCGACCACTATAACCAATACAGTGGTGAAAGTCCTCCTGACTCACAAACTCATAAGATTTGGCAGACAGACATTGACAACCTATATGGTTGTGTCAATATTGATCGTAATCACTGGATTGCCATTGATGTCAACTTTTCGGGGAGAAGGATATTTGTATATGACTATATCCCAACCCTTTCTACTAGCACTCAAATTAAAGAGTGCCTAAACCCTTTACGGAAAATGATCCCCGCTTTTCTTAAGAACTTGGCCCCTCCATGTACGCACTATTCAGGAGCTCAGTTTGAGGTTTATAGAATTCTGAAAGATACACCAGTGAACCAAAAACCAGGAGATTGTGGTGTTTTCACTCTCAAGTACACTGAGTGTCTTGTCCTGGGATAGACGTTTGATGGTCTATGCGACGAGAATATTCAGTCCATCCGGGAAAGATACGGTGCTGAGTTATTTGCTGAAATACCTTGGGGGTCAAAATTTTCTTCAACAAATCCATTACCACGGCGGGCCGAGCTTGAATATCTGCAATTCAAGGATAATTATGTTTGACCTACGAACAAGTAATGCACTCGTTTCAGTGTTAATGTAAATTTGTTAGAAAATGTTAAAAATTTTAAACAAATAGTTGCACACTTTGTATTGTGATGCATATATATTGTACGTTGCATATTTATGTTGTAGATTTTTATCATGTGTAGCAGATTTGTTTTATTTCACAGATTTTTTGTTGTTGCAGATTAACGTTTTTGTTGCACTTTTTCTTTTAATTTTCAGTCGTTGTTATTTTATGTTGGCACATTTGTTTGAAACACATAAACATGCCATTTAATTGATTGAGAACATTATTGAGAACAAGATTAAGAACATTTTAAACATAAACTTCGAGAAACATTAACTAACAACAGCTCTTTAATAACATTCTTCATCTCTAGACGGTCCCCCAAAACCTCTGAAACTGCCACACATCTTCTCCAAACTACCAACGTGAGGTATTTTGATCTCTTGCCATTTTTTCTTAAGAACTTCCTCTATAGCCTCTAGCCTCTAGCCTCTGGAACTCTAACTGGATGTCAAATTTCTCGGTCGAGATCTGCTTCTGTAACAGGCACATCTTCGCGTTCTTTCACTCGTATTTCATCCTCCATTCCATGGCTTCCTCCTTGGCTTTCATTTGTTAGTTTAGCATGACAATCACTGAGTTGTAATGGTTGTGTAGTGACTTCAGTTCTTTTGCATGAAGATCTTCCACGTCCTCCATCGCCACAACTTTTCCTTTATCCATGACACCTTACAATTGTTTAATACTTAAGATAGTTGATGAAAGGTTAGGAAATCAACCCTTAAATAATGGTTTAAGATACATTTATAAATGGGAAGGTGAGGGGGTAATAATATCTACGGTTGGAAGATAAAAGTCCAATCAAAACAGATGTCAAGTCTTGCGTAAATGATGGAAAGTTGACAAACAACAGTGAAAACTTTTGATAAAGTGCGCAATTTACTTAAGTATTGCAGATTTATTATCCGTAATGCAGATTTGTTATCGGTGTTGCAGATTTGTTATCTGTATCTCCGCAAATGCCAGATTAATTGTGGTGTTGCAAATTTATTAACTGCAATACAAATTTATTATCAGTATTGCAGATTTATTATCCGTATTGCATATTTGTTATCGGTGTTGCATATTTGTTATTTGTATTTGTCCAAATGCCAAATTAATTATTGTGTTGCAGATTTATTAATTGCAATACAAATTTTTATTACTTGTATTGCATATTTGTTATCGGTGTTGCAGATTTGTTGTATGTATCTGCGCAAATGCCAGATTAATTGTGGTGTTGCAGATTTATTAACTGCAATACAGATTTATTATCTGTCTTGCAGATTTATTATCTGCATGACATGATATTGCATATTCATTATTTGTACAGCTTTTTCATCTGTATTGCACATTGTTTATTGAAAACAAACTAACCATTTAAATTATTGTTCAACGTTATTAAAAGGGAGGAATTCATTAACACATGTTGCATGTTTTTCGATTATGCCCCGTCTTATAACAAAATCCGCAGGCATTTTCTTTGCGGGACTTTTCATTCTTGAAAGCTATCTCTAATGCGGACTTTATTCTTCTCTTCTTCAGCCTACCCGGTTGTGGCTTAATAGGTGGAGATTTCATAGTTTTCAAAACATCGGCCGGTATTGGTTCTCTAAAATCTCTAGGCATAATGGGTGTTGAGTAAGAATTCAATAGGTTGGCCTTCAAGTAGTATAGGTCACAACAAGAAATACGAGATACTTGTTGTTTCTCTGCAGCTACAATTGCATGTTCGCATGGTATTAACTCCTGGTCAAACCTACGATATGAACACTTCTTATCTCTTAAGTTGACAATATGTATTGATGTAGGACCTGTTACTTGAACTTGATCTGCATCAATTTCCTGAACTGATAGAAGCTTAGCATATTTCACACGACTCTGCAAACATACACATACTACTTATTGTACGATGAACCGTAAATAAAAACACAATTGTTGTCTGTTGTAGGTGTTACCTCTAGCAATTTCTCAACTCCACGGGTTAATTGTTTTTTCATTTTCATTGCATCTGTCCTCCTGCCAGCAAACCATCTTGTCATCATCGCTCGTATAACTTCTAGAAGCCGCACGATGGTTAAATTTCTTGTCGGTGATAGTACTTTGTTCATTGTTTCAGACGTGTTGCTTGTTAACAGGTTATATCTGTCCCCCGGGACATGCACGCGCGTCCATAATTTGACATCCGCTTTCTCAAGGTACTCATGAATTTCAGGGTTGAGCTCTTGAATCCTGGTGTAGACGCTTTGATATTCCACGAGTCTTAATGCATATGCAGCCTGTTTAACCAAACAGAATGCTTCTTTGCCCCTATAGCGAACTTATATGGTTTTGTACAAACGGTACGTGCATATAGCACGACTGGATTTTGGGTACACTAAGCCAATGGCTCTTCCGATGGATCTGTGACAGTCAGATATTATGGCAACGCTTTTGTCATCTGAAATAACGGAACGTAATTGCCTAAAAAACCATTCCCACAATTCATCATTTTCTGTATCAACAATTCCAAACGCCAAGGGAAAAATTTGGAAATCCCCATCTTGTGTTGTTGCGGTAAGCAGTGTTCCCTTATACCTTCCTTGCAAAGGGGTTATCTTGGCAATTTCAGAAACTGATAACTCTGCGGGACAACAAAAAATTATGCAGGCAAAAAATACAAATCTTCATTCTCAAAGATATCTACAATGCAAATAAATATGCTATGTCAATAAAACTTTGCGAAAAAACTGCTATGTAAACAAATCTGCAATGTTATCTAAAATTCAGCGACTAAAAATCTGCAAATGTAAAAAAGTCGGCGGTGACGTCGACGAATCTGCGGTGACGTAAAAATCTGTGGCCAAATAGAAAACAAGTTTGCGAAAAATCGGCGAGGAAACAAATTTGCAATGCAAAAGAAATCTGCGAAAAACAAATTTGCGGAAACAAATCTGCAACCCAAACAAATCTGCATTCTAAAAAATCGCAGATTTTTTTTCTCACCAGAAAACGCGGTGATATTTTCGTAAGTACTGGAGATCTCTTTTTCTCTTTCATCTATTTAATTTTTATTTCCAACTTTTTTGTTTGTTCATAACCGAGGGGTAGAATCGGGTTTATCAAAAATTGAGTTATCTCCAACAATTAAATAAAATGTCGGATTACTTCAGTAATTAATACAAATAACTAGGTTAAATAAGCAATTCTACCAAAAATTAAAGCCACATAAAATTGTACTTTGATCTCTATGTAATCTTAAAACTTTAGATGAAAAAAGTAGAAAAATAAAGCCACATAAAATACATAACTTTTTTGTCTCTTTACAAAGTAAATCGCTACTTTTTTTTCATCTAATAAAAAAGAACAGGGAAATAACATGGCAAAAGCACAAACATCTTATGCAACACCAGAACCGAAAACTTAAGCCGGCGGACCGTGAACAAATCCCCGGAGATAAAACGAAACAACCGAAATGCTAATAAGATAAGAAACACATATCAAAGGCAAAATGCTCCAAACTAGAATGAAAGGATGACCAAAAGACCATAGTGAAAGCTAGGCAAAGGGCAGGTAATAACTCCAAAACTTGAAGAGAAAGGCCAGGTGACAGAACACTTCCGGCGAGACCTTCCGATGTGAATCCAAAAACTACCTCGCAAATGAACACAAGCCTCCGGAACGAATGAACCAGAAAGAAAAAGTCTCGGAACTTACTCTGTACAGGATATGGCAAAGACGTTATAATCGTCGTGAAAGCCTGAGAAGAGATGCAGCCAAATAAAAAGATCTCGGACAGATCTTGGTTGTAGAAGAAAGGAGCGCCTCACTTCCTGACGGGAAACACTACAACGCAGAGGATGAAGCGAAGACCGAACCCGTAGAAAGCAAACAACATCCCTCCCGGAAAGTAGTTGAACCCAAGAACCCAAACCTAAACCAACACTAGGCCCAAGCTGACCAAACAATCTAGAGGAGCAAAACCTTAACCAATGTGAACCGAGATAACAAAATACTAGACAAAAACAGAAAAGAGACCACTAAATCACACATATACAGAATTTAGATCTCAACCCAAACAAACCAAGCGAACAACTCATAGCAAAGAGGGGAAAGCCGAATCAACCACAACGAAGATAAAGCCATGTACCCTCACTGGCGATGCACAACCAAGACCCAACCAGATTGGTGAGGATAGGCAGTCTAAGACCGGTGAATCATAGCCCAGCCCAAAAAGATCCGGCATCACACAAAAGCACCGTCCTAGAGCTCCACAACCGCCGGCAACGAAGAAGGGGTGGATTGCAACTAAAACCGAGAGACACGGAAGCGCTTACGCCGGCGAAAGAGAGCACCGTAGAAGCCTTACAACCAAGAGGAGATGACTCCAACTCCGTTGATCCGGCTAAAGCGACGACCCACTCGCCGACACTTCATAGTTGAAGAAAACCGGCGATCTAAACCCAACACTTGCTCTGAACTGCGAAGAGGCCGACAAACAAAGAAAATGGAAGAAAGGGAGGCCGACAGTGGTTCTAGGAGAACCACCGATCGCCGGCCAAAGATTTACAGAGAAAAGCGCCACTAGGTTAAGGAGGAGATACGAAGAATTTTTAGAGAGGATTTTGCTAGGTAAGTAAATCGCTACTTATTCCGGACAATTTTATTTGGCTATATATATATCTATATACAAATATATTTTTTGCCTACTTTTTGAATATTCAAAAAAATTAAAGATACACATTCACAATACAACTACCAAAATAAGCTCATTATTTTGATAGATATAAATGAATTTATGATAAAATAAGTAAATAAATATTAAGCCAAAATTTTTGGTTCCCGTCTTTGATCCCTCTTTATATTTTAAGCATTTCATAGACAAGAAACCAGAAACAACTAATGAAGAAAATTCTGAAATAAACAAAATTTTATAGACACAATCTCAAAAAAACCGAAAAAAACAAAAAACAGCAAATTTGCTTGGAGTGTGCACTTGAAGAGCTTCCTAAAGCCCTGGTAACTTGGGACTTGGGAGAGATTTTTTGTAAGGTTCACTGCAGATTTTGAGAAAGAATTAGAGAATTATAAACATCAACAATAGTATAAATCTCTATCAAAACTTCTGATCTCAATTGTGGAAAACGAACCTTGTTGCCTGTGAAGTAGACATTGACAAATGATATTTTACATGTGGAGAAACCTGCAAAGATATGTAGCAAAATTATATAAAAAGAAATTGCTACTGACATTTTAATGTAGACCTAAAGGAATAGAGTTATGTTGTTAAAACCTATGGAGAGTTCACAAGCAGAATTGACCTGAGAGACCTTTCTATGAAACAAACTATTTGCAGCAGCTTTAATGCTATCTAAAAACTTGACTCCCGTTTTGTTGAAGCCTGAGATTTTCTATGAGAGACTGGTAGTAAGACTTGAGGCTACGAATATCATCACCCTGCAATTACAAACTTATGTTTAACCACAAGACCAAGGATTTTTATTTAGCTTTGAGGAAGTTGAATTTATCGAACCTGTAACTTTTGGCAATACTGCTCTGCTAAATCCTGTGGGCAATTTGCTGATGGAAGACTTTTCGACATAAGATGCATCAGAAATGCATTACCAAATTTTTCATACATTACTTTCTGAGCCGTGACGATTTCCCCGAACAATACGTGCTGTGTTGAATAGACAAGGTAGAAATTGAGTCACTTATTGATATTATACTTTTGAAGAGTTAAGACTTGAATGCTTACAGTATTCGCATCACGGAAGTCAAAGGACTTATCTAGCACACTATACAAACAACAGTTTGTTGCGAAAGCTTCGATCATGAAATTTTGAAAACCTGGAACCTTTTCTTCGCTGTATGGCTTGGCACACCAATCTTTAATGAGTCTAATAAATATCTGAACGCACGCCTGACAAATAGTAAAAGAAGAGGGCAATTACTAATTAGTAAGTGTAAATCAAAACTGAATAGATACGTAACCAAAAAGATAAGTGTTTGCAAACCTTGCGTACGCTAATATCCTTGTGATTACAAGAAGAGTTCAAAAGCAGTTGCATCATTGGATCTAGATATTGCCTACTTTTAGGGGTAAGGAATACAGATGAGAGATCATGTGTGACTATCACATGAAGAAATGTATACATAGTCCTTTGAAGCTCTATCAATTCCCTCATTTCCTACACATAATAAGGGTTTACATCTGTGGATATAGAGGACGCTAAAAAATTAAGTTATAAAGGAAAATCAAAATCACCTCAGCAATAGCCCCAGTGCATGAGGGAAACCCATCTATTGGAATTACAGTGAAGACTCTACCAGCAACCACAGGATATACTTCTTCCATTATATCACGTAGATCACTGTTGAACTTGCAGATAAGCTGATTGAGTAATGCCAGGAAACCAATTGTTTCCTTTGGCTGCAAGACCATACGTAAATAATACGATTAGTTTGCTGAAAAGGTATGAAATTAATGTCACAACCCAGCATCATTGCACAAAATGAATTATCCTGATCAGTTAATATTACGCACAGAGAATCAAATGAACCAAAGGAGTTTCAACTAATTGTTATTTAAGGGAAAGTGGAGCATTGAACAAAATAAAGTGAGCTTTGAAATTTTAGCTATACCTCACTGTCAGCAAGTAGCTGTTCCAAAGCCTTGGGTAGATAAGGAAACACATAGGAACCAAGGGTATCAACCATACGGTGTATGAATGATGTGACCTACAGAGAAGAGCAACAAGTTTATCACTACACTATGAATGAGCTGGTTACTAAATGTCAACTATATAACAATAAAACACAACTAAAACTCATACCTTACTTCGCAGAGGCTCCACCTTTGGAAACTCAATAAGAATCCTTAGAAGCACATCTAGTGTCTACATTGCGAAGAAAGATACCCATTGTTAGAAAAGACAGAGCAGCTTCAATTAGGACAGCAAATTAGAAAGTTGGAAATTCATAAGAAAAAGATAACCCATCTTCCATACAAACCTGATTAAACATGAGACCAATTCGAGGACGACTCGCAGTAACAAGACGTTTACTGAACCCCTGAATTTTAAATAAAAGTGCAAGTACAACCCATAAGAAGGCAAAATTTGAAGTAATATTAACAAAAACAAACTAGAAAGAACGAGCACAAACCTTGCTGAGAGCATTAATTGCCACAATAGCAAACTGGATATTAGCAATTTTTACAGGAAAGTCTTCCGAACTTGCAACTTTTGCATCCACAAATCCTTTCTCAATCTGGTACAAAAAAATATGGAAAGAGTCTGAGTACATTTGACCATAAACAATGCCAAACAATCAGGTACAACAATATGGAAAGAGGCATGCAAACAACAGAATAGTAGGAACCAAACCTGTTGACAGAGAGGAGTAAGCAGTGAAGATAGATAATCTGACTGTTTTTCAGCTGGGATATCCTCTAACCCTATGATTAAGCCAATGGCCTGCAGTAAATCGCATGGGAGATAGAAATATTAGTTTAAGGTGATATAATAAGTTTCATTTCCAACCTATAAGTAAATATATGAAAATAGCAGCTTCAGGGGGCAAGTCATAACCTCAAAAATATGACTGCCATCTTCAGTTCCTGAAAGTTCTCTTGATGCATAATTCATGGTCGTCAACTGGGACAAGGTATCTTGGAGGTTCTGATTTTCCCAGAAATATATATTGATTAGATGAAAAACTAATTAATCAAGAGATATGGATATACACAAGAGAAAATCAATTCCTTACCTGCAAGATTTTGTCAATAAATGGAACAAGCTCAGATTTTAACAATTTGACGACTCTCATGAACAAGTAACCAGCTCTACGGCTCACAAGAACGTTTTGGTGATGCAAACCCCTTTCATCAAGGAAGGCACCAAGAACATTGGGAATGTACTGAGAATTTTCCTGAATGAACTTTAGGTACCTTGCTATGTTTTCTAAGTACACTAGTGCAACTACTCTATGAGAATGACCAGGGAATTTTGTGGTCAAGAGCATTGGAATTAATTCACTCAAACATCCAGATCTTGTTTTCATGGCCTCCTCTGTCATAGATTCTCCAAGTGAATACAAAAGCGAAAGTGCAGCTTCTACTTCTTCGACATTTCTTTCAGATGAGGATTTAACAGCATTTGATAGAGAGTTTCGAATGAAATGCTGAGTAACTTCAGGAGCAACACGTCCCACCGTACGTAATAAAACAAAGAGGTCTTTTCTAAACTCAGACATTCTATCTTCCTCTTCCATCCCAATTTTGTCCAGTAAATCAAGGTTAGTACGATACATAGGATTGTAGCAAATCTGAATTCGAATCACTTCAAGAACCTCGGTAATGTGAAGCAGTTGCTTCTCCTTAAGTGCAGGAAGGCCTTTGAGAGTCGAAACGTAACTTAGGAGAAACTGGACAGTACTTAAAGTAGAATCCACCTCCTCACAATTCCGCATGACATAAAAAACTGATGGCAGAACTTCGTTAAGTAAATCCATGGAGACTGACTTGGTGTCCTCTGAGTTCAACCGCTTATGACATTCTAAAACCTCAACGGCATAGCCAGTAAGCAAATCAGATACTTTTAATACAACTTCTGAATCGACATCTTCTGAGATTAAACCAAAAACACGCCTTATTTGAAGACTCTGCAAAAGGGAAAGTTTTGACTGTGGTTCCATCCGCTTGGAAACCATGGCTAAGACACACCCAGCTGCTGCACTTCGGACTTGATCAGACAATCCGTCAGACAAAATCAATTCAAACAGCAGCGGAACAAATGCATTATTTGCAACCAAAGCAATGTCAATCCAAGAGACAAATCTTCTCATACAATCTAACACAGTAGCAGAAAGACCAGGATCAGAATCCTTGTACGATAACACAATGTCATACCATGCTCTAGCAATCTGAGGGACACATTGAAGCCTCATTGCATCCTTGACTCGAGTAGCCACAGATATCTCTTCTGTTGTCCGAGGGTAATCCAAGCTAATCAATTCATCATCTAAAGCATTCAAAACCCGACAAAACATGTCGATCACAGCACCTCCTTTGCTTAGGTGACTTATAAAATCAACAAATACTGAAGACCAAATCAAAGGGTACTCAAAATAGATCAAAGTCACCAAAATCTGAGCAAGCTTGTTTTTAACAAATGGAGGTCCTTCCACAACCCTTACAGCATTCTCATTATCAATAACCTCCAAACAAGCCATCGAGAATACTGATTTCCTCACATAACTCAGCTCATCCAAGCTCATGGATCCATATTTAACCCTTAAAACATCTTGCAGCGTTTGCAAACACCAGAACTGAACTTGGACAAGCTTAGAGAACCATAGCTTCTCGATGCATATACTGCATATCGATGGAGTTTCCTTGACTTGCTGACAATAACTAACTGCCTGAGACTTTAAAGCTGAATCTACAGCAGTCGAATCAAAGCTAATTAGTATTGCCTTTTCAAGGTCATCCATTGTTAACCCACTTAAAAAACCCTAAAACCCAGATTCAAAATCCTCTCCGTTTTATAGCATATAAGTCAACAATAACTCAAATCAGTATCATCATCGAGTCCGAAGCTAGCTCTCCTTTCACTGTTCTCTTCCCGTATCAGATTTTGATGCGGAAAAAAACACAAAAACGTGAATCTTTGAGTGGGTTTTCGCTCGAGGGCTCGCCGAATGTAAGATTGTTCGCGATGGTGATAGAACCGTGATCGGATTTTCGCGAGTGAGAGCTATAATAGAGAAAGGGACCAGAAACCCTAGGCTGAGTTTTCTTCGAATTCGAGATTTAATAAATATTGAATTGAAGAGCTTTTATAGAAAATTTCCGTAGAGGAAGAATTATAAGATGAAAATTTTGTGAGACTGGAAAGAAGAACGTCTGATTTTATAAGCGTGCAGAAATTTTGCCAAAAACTGTAAATAAGGAAATAAGAAAATTAATGCTATAATTATGTAGTAAATTGCCTAAAAGATAACGCCGAAAATATTTCAAATCATCACGTTGAAAAACCTCAATTTAGGTGAATTTAATCAAATTAATATTTCATTTTTACTGACTAGATCAAATTAAATTCAACTTTTAATCAAACTAATGTGTTGACTATTTTAATTTAGAACAAATATATTTGTTTAATCAAATTAAAAAAAGTTGTTGATTTTTTGCCAAACCTATATACTTTATTTTTCCAAATTAGTATTAACCGATAAAGTTATATAAAACAAAAAATACAAACAAAACTTGCAAATCTTGATTTTTTAAGCTTGAATTTTAAGAAACAAAATTCACAAATTTTGATTATTTTGATTCAAAGTTTCAGGAGACAAGAAATTCGAGACATCGGAAGCTAGAGATAAAACACAAAAAAACAACGAAAACAACAAAGAAGAAAAAAATCAAAAGGTGAACGACTTTCAAAAGAAACTGAATAGAGCTACTCGAGAAAATCAGTGTTGAGAAAACCAACTCCCACACTAACTTTAAGGTCGAAAAAACTGATCCGAAAATGACCAAAGCACAAATCTTCCTATAGCTAATAGATATTATCTTTTGAAATAAAAATGTAGAGACAGTTAGCTAATTAAATTTTTTTAATCTATATTTAGCTATGACTTTTGATTAACCCAAGTAAACTTAAAGGTCTTCCAAAGAAACATAATCAATTAATATAGGGTTAACGATTCCTCCTTTGCTCCAATTTATACTGTCCAAATTATTTACACATGAATTTCAAACAACTTATGCCTACAGCATCTTCATGGATAATAATAGCAACACAAGAGGGACTAAGACTCAAAGAATGATAACCAAATGGTAAAGAAAAAGCATAGTTAGCTAGACCATCTGCAAGACGGTTAGCTTCCATATAAATGTGTGAAATTCGGACTGTCCAAGCCCGTGATAGTAAGCCATAACACAGTCGTGCCAGGAAAGAAAGAGGGTGAGTTTCTCCGATCACACTCTTTAAGAGGCCCACCACTAACTCCGAATCGACCTCTACCTCCAGTCTAGTAACTCCAAGGTCCCAAGCCATCATTAGACCATAATAGACTCCCCACAACTCAGCAAGAGGTGCTGAGCAAATACCGATCTTCAAAGCAAAACCTTTACACCACTTAGCCTCGGTATCTTGCACCACTCCACCTGCCGTAGCTAGTCCAGGGTTGCCATGAGAAGCCCCATCTGTATTAAGATGAAACCCGCCTGTCTCTGGAGCCTTCTAAACAATCATCTTCTCTGAATACATATTCGACTCCCTAACAATCAGGGAATTTGGTCGGGCTTTCCATATTTCCTGAGCTTTCTCTTTAACATACTGAGTTCGATCTCTACACTTCATACTCTCACCAAACACTCGTCCGCACCGCCACTTCCAACTCCACCATACTGTAACTGAAAACAATGTAGACCAAACAACCCCGTAAACAATACTATCATCACCTAGGTTACAATATAACCAACTCAGAAGATCACCGGTGAAGAAGCAATGTTGTCGTGTATTAGGAACCAATCTTCTCCATATTCCTTCAATCGATGGACAATCTCTTAGAACATGAAGAATTGATTCACGGCCCAAATTACAGATTGTGCATACATCCGAGGCACACAAATGTCTTCGTCTACGTTCCTCGTTCGTTATTACGCACTGATGAGACACAAGCCAGAGAAAATCTCTAGCACGTTCAGGCGCAATCACATGCCAAATGCGTGCATAGAAGCTTGAAATAATCGGGCCTGCATCATTTGTTCTTGTGAGAAAATGATAGGCAGAGGATACCGAGAATTCCTCATTCGGTGTCTCACTCCAAGCAATTCTGTCTTGAGCTCCAGTCACATCATCAATTACAATCGACATTAGACTTAATCTTATATGTTCCGTGACATAAGGTGTAATCAAGTTCCATCTCAAGCCTCTACCTTGTTCCCATAGATCAAAGACTTTCATCTCTCTACAAGCCAAAGGGACATTGTTACGAGCATCCTCCAACAATAAAACACGTAAAACCCATTTATCACTCCAAAATCTGATCCGTCTTCCATCTCCTATTACCCATCTCAAACCAGGGAAGACCACTTTGTATAAACTATCAGCCACACTCCTCCACAAACTTGACCAACAACCCTTAGAACGACTCCAAACCTCATCATTAATATCATCAAGCTTGTATTTTCTTCTTAGAACCCGAGACCAAAGACTCATATTATTCCCAAGAAGTCTCCAACCCACCTTAGATAACATAGCAATATTCATCTCTTGCGCCTTTCTGAGCCCAAGACCACCCTCTCCTTATTTATTTTTTGATAAAATGATGATATCAAAATGATTCTTAGTTCCTGTATGCACAAATAACACTAAAGTAAAGAAAATAAAAATGTATTTGCTCCAAAAATAGTGGAATAGACTAAATTGGTTTTTTCATTTTTCAAATTACACTCTTTTGGTTTAATATCATATTAGTTTTAGATTGGATTAATTTAAAAGCGGCTTAAAGTTCTACCATTATTTTAAAATGCTATTTAGTAACATTTAATCTCAATTAGTATGATTAATTAATTAAGAAAAACTAATTTGAATCGATTAGGTTGGGGGTTTCTCAGTCATAATATAAGCTTGTGTATAATTAAATTTACCTACAAAATTTAGGTGGAAATAGTTTGGACGGTACAAGTTCAGAAAGAAAAAATAATGTAAATTGCATAAATAATTAAATGTAATTAAGTAATTAATAAATTACCCATTACATAGTAATTTTAGAATGTAGGAAACAATATATCTCTCATATACCTTAGGTTGACTATCTCTTAGTCTTCATCTCTTTAAAAAAAAAATTTCACCCCATCACTTCTTTTTGCAAATAAAATCATATAAATTTAAATAATAAAATGACAAAATGTTATATAAAAAACACAATTTTTTACATTTAATATGATTTAAATTATTTAAAACAAACTTATATTTTTAAATATTGAATTTTTCGTTTCAGTGAACTATAAACCCAGAAATAGTCGGACTAGTTATGTATACAACATTATGTATAAAATATTGACTAAACCCTAAAATCCAACATATAAACCTTAAACTCAAAAATATAAATTCTAAAATCCAAAATATAAACTCTAAACTCCAAAATCTAAACCCTAAACTTAGACCCCCAAAAAATTAAACTATAAGAAAAAGTCTGGCTATGAAAAAATAACAAATTCCACCTATTTTTAAGGGCATAATGGCATTTTTAATAAATTGTACAGCAAACCTAAAAACTAATAGATGTTAGTTTCTTTATTTTAGGTAATAATGTGATTATCCAGTGTAATTTTCGTTAATTAATCTCATGGAGTTTTCA
This sequence comes from Iberis pinnata, assembly GCA_900406425.1. Classification (NCBI taxonomy): domain Eukaryota; kingdom Viridiplantae; phylum Streptophyta; class Magnoliopsida; order Brassicales; family Brassicaceae; genus Iberis; species Iberis pinnata. The sequence goes on from OVBE01001157.1 coordinate 31,251, forward strand.
TCTTTCAGGTATGTGATTGTATGAACGTTAAAATGATTGTCTTTTCTTTTGTTATCATTCAATTGGTCTTGTTTTGCCTAGTTTCTTTAGTTGTTGTTAATTTGTATTTTATGTCTCTCTTCAAGGCTTTGGCTCTGGAGAAATTTGTTTCTATCGACTTTATCTCCCGTAATAATTTTGAACTTGGATCATATTCCATTAGCTTTGTAACAAGTTATAACTTCAATATAATCAAGTGAAAAAATCAAAAGAATGATAGTCTGCTTATTAGAAATTTGTATACTACGTATAACAAAAAAAAAAAACTAATATGAGATTTGGTATAATCTATTTTAGTTTGTTAATTAACAAAGTTTATAGTATAATAAATATTTTTTATAAGCACATAAATATTATTAATAAACAATGTTTTTTGTTTCAGATATTAATGTGACAAAGCCGAGCACTCGTAGTTTGGTGGCGCATGTCCCGACTTGTAACTTAAGCATCGTTCGTTCGATTCACGACCAGCGTAAAATGTTGTAATTTATCTGTAATGTTGACAAAAATATTAATATGATAAAAAATAGGTGCATTCTCAAAAATAGCACAAAAACTAGGTTTATTCCAAAAATACTACACACTCCCAAAAAGTTCCAAAAATCACATTTTTTCAAAAATACCACAAAAATGTTTTGTTCCAAAAATACCACAAAATTTGAAATAGCTTTAAAACTACAAATTTAAACCCTAATATCCCAAAACCAGACTCTACCCTTTCAAAACTAAACCATAAACTCTATTTAGTGAACCAATACCCAAAATTTTAAATTCTAAAATCTTAAAATTCACTTTTTATGTTTGTGATATTTTTGAAACATTTTGGAGTGTGATATTTTTGGAACTTTTGAAGTGTATAATATTTTTGGAATTTGAATATGTTTTTAATTATATTTCAAGGAATTCTTCTAAAAAGTAAAACAAAAATATTTAAAGAATGTTTTTGCGGTTGATTACGAAAATGCTGAAATCCAGGCAATGACCCATACAATATATATATATATATATATGTGAAAAATGTAGATTTAAGAATTTTTTTTTGTAAAAGTTTTGAATGAATTATTATTATTTTTTTGTCATCAACATATTGTATTGTATATATAAATATAAATAGAAGGTATTGTTGTAATGTGGTGTTGTTGGTGATTATGCCACAACTATTTTTTTCACGGGAAAAATGTTTAAAAAAATTATAAATTGTGTAGGTTTAAGAATTTTTTTCTTAAAAAGTTTTGAATGAATTATTTTTTTTTTTGTTTTTTGTCATCAACATATTGTATTAGATTAGAATAAACAAACTCATAAAAGGTACATTAACTCCCAACAAGGGGAAGATAAAAACCCATAAAAGGCAACTACTCTCAAAAGAGAGGAACTAACATCTCCTACTTAGAGTTGAACAAGTCCCGAGAAAGGACCACAGAAATTAGAAAGACAACCCTTTCTAAACCGCAAGTAACCCTTGAAAATCCAAGTAACTAGTAAATTACTAGCACCAGATATCATTACAGGAGATATACCCACTAAGAGTTGTTCATCCCAATCTAAAAGCAATAAGTTGAAGACATTAAAACCTAGAATAACAAATATGGCAAGAAAAAATACTAAAGCAAAAGGAAAAAGACATAAACTAAACATAATAATTATACATGCCTAACAAAAGCTTTGTTTAAGACAAAGCAGGCCTAAAATGACCAAACTCTCGAGAGTGAAGCATCGAGAGTATACGCACGACGGCGCTAGGTTAGAGCCTTCACATAGTTGAGCAATGTCCACCATCGAAGACGTTAGAACAAGCTGCTCCTTTATTTCGTCGGTGAACAGAAACCAACCGGTGAACCCAACCCCACCAGAACCGACGAGGCTACCCATCGTGATCTTCTCTCAGATTGCAAAAAACGACACCCTTTTCCGAAGAACTGTATCCAAATCCGATTCATCAGTCAGCCAAACTTCGAGATCTGAGACCCAGATCTCACATGCTTCACCTGTAACAACACATTGGACACTCGGAAAGAAAACCCCACACATGCAAACCTTTGAGCTAACGAAAACTGCAACGGAAATCAGCCTCGGCCGGGATGGTCCAAACCAACTCTGGGAAAAGGTTATCCACCAAGAGAGACCACAAGATTTGTGCATAATAGAGACATGCAAACTATAGAAACAAGTTCTATAACCAGAGTAAGAACGACGATGAGAACGGAAAAGAAATAGCAGCGAACTATACAAACCAAAAGCGAAGGGTGCATGACCGGAAAAGAGAAAAAAAGAAAAAGCTGAAACCCGGCGCCGGCCTAAGACCGGTCACCAGTGACAAAAGAAATGGATTAGCGAAGCGACTCTCAAACTAGAGAGAGAATTCTAGAGAGAAAAATAGTGAGAGATTTGAATGAATTATTTAAACCCCTAATTTTTAAGATTTGGCCATTTAAAAACATATATTTTTATGTAGTAAGTCACTCGCTAAAATCATGTATATAGTTGGAAGTTCCAAGTACTCAAACAATTATTTCCACAGGAGCTTATACCATAAATTTTGAGTATAAGGCCATCATGCCAACAGAGGATGGTTATTGCTGACACTTTAATAAATCCGGTTCGTATACGGTCAAATCGGAGTATGATCGACTAGCATCTGTTTTGGATGAAGATGAATTTTCTGTCTTAGTTACCTACGATTGACACTCTTAAGGAAGACTGGCTTTGCACTCGATGTGGAGACAAAGAGGAAACAGTTAATCATGATATATTTACATGCCCACCATCTTTCCAAACGTGAGTACTTTCGTCAATCCGACCCTGCCGAGCGTTTTCCCAACGTCTAGCTTACTGGAGAACGTCCACTATCTTTACTCCCATGCTAATTCTGGCCATGGTGGATCTGTAGTTCAAAATGAGTATTCATAGATTTTATGGTATAATTAGAAAGCGCAAAGTTTAATGAAAAATTATGGGATCCACCAGATGTTCTAACTTTGGCTTCAAAAGAGGTTTCAGATTGGAGTTATGCCCATAACAACATCCATCGTCACCCCGTTTTTGATCCGAGAGGGATGACAGTAATGGTACCTCGTAGTAGTCCAACTGAAGTTAACGCATGTTTTGTTGATGATTCGTAAAAACTAGACGACAATTTTTCTGGGTTAGGGTCGATATTAAAACGGTATATCCGGCACATCTACAACCATGAGATCCATAAGTGTTTTCCGGGGGATTTCTCCGGTTCATGTGGAACTTCTCAGTTTACTCTGGGCTATGTAGAGCCTGCTCAAGCTGTGCTGCCAGTGTGGCCAATTCTTCACCGACTCCCGAGAGTTAATTAACATGATCTCAAATCCATAAGATTGGACGGCTTTCGCTTCAGAACAAAATGACGTGTAAAATTAGAGAAAACGATACCGGGAGGTGAAGTTTCAACACAGGTCATGACTCTTGAATCGACATGCAAATTTTCTTGCTTGGGCAACAAGAAAACGAAACCGTACTTTGTAGGCTCAGAGCTACTTTCGTGGATGAATAGAGAATTGTCCATTGTTTTCTAATTTACTAGTTTTTAATTTTAGTTGGTGACAAAAAATATATAGATATAAGGCATTGTTGTAATGTGGTGGTGTTGGTGATTATGCCACAACTAATTTTTTGAGGGGAAAAATGCCAAAATATTATAGATTTTGTAAATTTAAGAAAGAAAAAACTTTAAAATTTGGAATGAAACTGTTTAAACCTCCCAACTTTAAAGATTTTTTCATTTAAAAACATATATTTTCATGTATTAAATCATTTTTGTCCTTTCCCCATCTCTCCTCTAAAATGTCAACTATAATGGAAATTAAACATTCACTTTTTGGAATGTTAAAATGGTTTACACCAAAATTTGTTATTTAAAAAACTAAATTTAAATAAATTGAGGGTTTATATAGTTCTTTAAAATTTCATCTTTTTTTTTTTTGCATAATTTTAAATTTTCATGTATTAATTACATATAAATGAGCTCAGTCTCATAAAAACCTATAAAAATAAGATAAATAAATAGTTTATATGTGCTAAGATATAATGATATTAACTACTTCTTCCTTGAATTTTTTTTTCCTTAAAGTAGTCATGTTTATTGGTATTGGTTTCTTAACTTAGACCCATAAATCTTAGCATTGACAATTAAATTATTCATTAACCTCTTAAACATTCATTAAATCTTTTGGACTGAGCTCTCCTCGGCGAGAAAAACTACAAGAAATATGACTATCGATAGCGTCTCAGGATAGCATTTTTTGTGTCCCTGCTATTGTACATGGACACAGATTTTATCCATAGCGTTTCACTTTTTTAGGACGCTATTTTTTCATTCCCGGTAAAACGAAAATACTTAGGCGCGTAAATTTTCTTAGTTTCGGCACTTACTATTGCAGATATACAAAAAAAGCTATGGTACTTACGAAATCATTTAACTTTTTTCAACATATATAATCAATTCGACTTAGTTATTTCTATCTTTCTTCATTATTTTTAGAAGATCTTCAGTGTATGCGTTACTTCGGGACATTGTTGATCTCACCGATTCGAAGCTCTATTGCTTAATCGAGAACGTATCTTCCTCATATACTTCAGCTTTTAGTTAATTTTTGGTCTATGTACATCGATTATGCGATTTAGTTGATTTTGAGGTATCATCTACATACAAATTGTTTGAATTCGTTAGATGTAGAATTTAGCTGGAAATGTTATTTTTTATTCTCAATTCTGAAATGATAGTAAGGATGAGAGGAGGCTACACGTCGACATCCGGCACCGCTAAGGCCCGTCGTAGTAGACGTAACCATCAAAATGGGGTAGAAATATCGCAAGAGGAACTAAGGACGTGTTCGAATCCTTAACTTTGACCCAACTCACGCCAGGATTTAATACCCAGAATCCAATAGTATCATGTTAGTTTTATAGAACATACAACAAGCTTTTAAAAACAACTTTAAGGATGCACAAAGGCCTAGAAGCCGACTTGGTAGAGTGGTCCAAACATGGCCGCAAAGCTGTTTTCTCTTCTGTCAAAACAAGCTTAATACTTAGGAAAAATATGGTTCTTCTGTTTTTAGTAACATCATGTGCTTCTCACGTGACTCCCACTTAAACCGAGTTGGCTTCAATTGGGCTTGTTTCACACTTAATTTGAATTGTCCACATCCAAGAAAGATTAGTAGTGCTGAAACTTGTTTATACATTGCTACATATATAACTTGAGTACATTTTTATGATGTTTATGTAAATATTAGTATAATAGGTAACTTTTTTGGGGATAAATAATAGGTAACTTTTAAGGTAATCTAAAACGATAATAGTACTATGATGTTTATGTAAACAAAATATCATGGAAAACAATTATCACTGTAGAAGAAGCCTAAAAGATTATTTAAAATATTAGTATGTATAAGAAAATAAAAACGAGATTTAAGATCAATTTATTCGGATTTTTCGTTTTGAAGATCAATTTATTTGGTTCAAAATTTATAAATCAGAATAACACATTATATGTTTTATTTATATATTTTTTGACAGAAATATGTTTATGTGTATGATACATAATCTATTTGCTATGCAATACATATAATCATTACCTATACGGAAAATGAATAGAAATATGTTTATTAACAGTGACGCGTGGTTTGTATTTTCCTCTCAACCCAATATAAACCATAATCCATATACAAAAGGGTAAACCCTAGTTTTGCGCCGTTTCAACATTACACATAAATATTATTTAAATAAAGAAAATTAAATGAATATTGACGTCAGATGCGTCACACACATTAAACGTCACGAAAGACGAAACGACGTTTAATAACGACACACATTCATAATACATGATTAAAACCATTATATATACAATACATACATAAACAATCCTTCATATTCTCATTATCTCTAGTTATAAAAAAAACTCAAAAATATGAATCTCATCCCAGAAGATGTAGAAGATGATCCAGCAACTCTCAGGAGGTATCCACCCATAAAAGGTACAAAACTATGCTAAAACTTATGAAGTATCAGCTATTATGTTTGGAAGATTACCGTGAAACTGAAGTTCGTAAAATGGAGGTCGACGCGAAGATCGCCATGTTAGAGAAGATAAGAAACACTCCGAACTTCAATCTGGAAGCGGAGATGTAGAGGTTGAGAAAAGACAATAATACACCGATAACGAATTCAGCCACACTTACCGCTATGACGTAGACTACAGAGCATCCGGTGTTAGATTTTTAGGTTAACCACATTTTTTGTTTTAAAACGGTTTATATTTAGTATTTCGTTCTTTTTCGTTTTTTTTTTTTGCTTGTGTGATTTATTTTTTATGTTTATGATTTTTTAATTTTTTTTAAGTAATTCATGTTTAGTTGTTTTTTTATTATAAGTAACTTTCTATATATATTGTTAACAGTATTATAAATCAAATTATCAGTTGCGCAATTTACATAAAGGCAAATTAAAAATAATATTATAATAAAATAATTAGTTAAAAACATAATTATATAATTATATACAATTTGAAACTTAATAATTTAAACAGCTAGTTTATTAGTTTAAACAAAACAACATACACAAAAAATTACAAAAAAGTAAACATTCATCAACTAACAATTAACAACAACAAACAAAATAAACAACACAGAAAAAAAATCAAATGACAAAACGACCACCACCGATCATCTCCTCAAACACGCAAATTTCATCTCCATCTTCCATCATTACTTGTAAAAAAGATGACTTTTTTTAATTTATAGTTAAACTTAATATTATATTAATTAAAAGTTAAGAGTACAAACCAAACGAGGAGTTAAATCTGGTGATAGACGCTGGCCATGATAAATGAATCGAACTGAGCCATATTGTATGTTTTTATGTTTGCAATACCCAAGCATCAATTTCTTGATTCTTGTATAAACATTGATATTAAATTTATATTCGACTCCCTGGTTTATGTTTGTAATCAACATTTCAAAAATATAATTAAAAATGTACATTAGAGGTTAAAATGTTTAAATATTTATTTTTCATGAAATTAAAATAAAATTAACCTGTTGGTCCACAAGCTTTAGAATCTTCCTATTAACCTAATCGGTTTTAAGAGGTGGAGATCTCCTAGGAACACATGATCCTGCAGTAGAAAAGGTCGATGAACTCATTTTAAGAGAGAGAGAGAGAGAGAGAGAGAATAATATTGCTTAATTTGTTTGAGAGAAAGAGAGAGATATAGAATAATATTGCTTGATATGTTTGAGAGATAGAGAGACAAACGATAATTTATAGAAAAAGAAGAATCGTGTCGTTTATGGAAAAACCATAACTTTATCTCTATTTTCCAAATTCCGAGAGCCATTAAAGTAAGCTATAATAATACCTAGTATACTACGTATTAGGTTACCATAATGATACCTGGAAAAAGGGTCAATTCATACCCGAACAATTCGTATCGTGAATTTTTATACCTGAACTTTAGGTCAGTGACTAAAACATCATAAACTCTTATTTTCATATTATTTTGATCATAAACATTATTAGCAGTGCTAAAATCCGTATCACGTTTAACACCATTTAACATACCGTTAAGTGATAAGAAAAAATGTCAATTCATACCCCAACTATACACGATGTGCCGTTTCATACATGAACTATATATTATATTTTCTTTCTTTTATTTAGAATAATTTTTATGAAATTTTATTTTATTTTAAATTTATTTGTTAAAATTTAAAATTATATAGTTTTTGTTACCATTCATAAAATATAATATAATTTTATGATTATTTAAATTAGTTTCTCAACATTATTTGATATAAGCTCTGTGTTTTATTATTTGATATGCAAACATCACAAATAAGCATTAAAATACAAAAAGAGCATATTTTTCACGATATTGGAGATGGAAATGCAAATGTACTATTTTACTAGCTACTGAAAAAATAGTACATTATGGATTACAATGTGGATAATGTCAAAGTATGAATTGAGGAGCTATATCAACTGATATATAGTCAATAATCACGATGTGGATTATGTCAAAGTATGAATTGAGGAACAATCTTGTTATTTTTTCAGTAGCT
>OVBE01001158.1:981-39379 GCA_900406425.1 Iberis pinnata
ATGCAAATTCTAATGCAAAATTCCTAAAAATCATAAACTTAGTGAAATCGACCATAAATGTGATTGTATGCACACTTTTAGACCTCAGAATCGATGCTAATTGATATGTAAAATCCATGAAAATTCAGATTCATCAGTATATGACAATGATTTCAAAAGGGTAAAACCCAAAGGATAGTGTAAACGAAAAGGTCTAAGTCCATAAGTGTTTTAAGTAAAAAGGTTCTTGAAACATCTAGCAGCATCTAAGAAGGAAGTCTCTCCTAAGTGTAACAAAGAAAAAGATGAAAAATGGGGAATGTGAATGGGTATGATCACTTTGAGTTTCAAAAGGGTAGACTTAGGACTCCTTACTGGGTAGGATCAGGAAACTTAGGTTTCATTAGCATTGGGTAGATGGGGTTCTATTTCTGTATGCATCTAAGTGTTCCTACCTTTAGCCTTCTGCTAAAGCTCATTCCCTTTTGAGAGAACCCTTGTTCAGAATTATTAACCATTGCATGAAGGAGTCATCTTTACCCCTTAACTTGTCCTTGACCAAATGATTTCATTGAAGGCACATGACTTGATCCATGGTTCCTAATTAATGAATGTTAAAGGAGCAAACGAATTTGAATGCATTGTGGAAGTTCGAATTGGTCTGTGATGAACTGTGATGCGTATGGCTAAAGTTTTTAAGTAGGAAGAGCTTAGGAATGCATTCTATAACTAGTAACTAGGACATCAATATTACCTGTGTCAACAACATGTTTTGGTTCTGAGTTCCCATTTTCAAACCTCACTCCCAGACTTCTGAATTATTTGCTTGAGGGCAAGCAACGATTTAGTTTGGAGGAGTTGATGACTCTGAATTTTCATGGTTTTTACACGTCATTTAGCATCAATTTTGAGGTATTTAGGCGTCCATGTATCACATTTATAGTTGTTTTCATTAAATTTGTGATTTTTAGGACTTTTAAATTAGAATTCGCATATGCACACATTTTGGAGATTTTTCAGGACTTTCAGGAGTTTTAATGAAAGTTTTGTGAGAATTCAGAAAAGATCAGAAAATATGAAGTAGACCAGCACGAAGGCCTGGATCGATCTCAACACAAGGCTGGATCGATCCCAAGCTTCATACCGAGATCGATCTCACTGCAACATCTCGATTGATCTCAGCTCACTTCTGAATCGATCCTAGATCGATCTCGCATCAATAACTGGATTGATCCTAGCTCAACACTGGATCGATCCCAGCTTCACTCTAGATCAATCTCAGCCCACTTATGGATCGATCCCATATCAAACTCAAGCTTCAACCCGGATTGATTCCAGCTTCAACCTGGATCGATCTCAAGCACGCACCTAGATCGATCTCAAGCTCAAACTTGAATTGATCTCATTCAAGCATCCCCAGCTCGGATCGATCCCGCACTCCTCTCAGCTCGAGTTAGACACGCTCCAACCCGACCAACTCAAATCCGGAATAGACCCCTGACCCAAGATCCAAGCCAATGATTAGTTTTTGTCTTTAGGGCGATTTAGGGATTTTCTCTGAACACTATAAAAGCCCTAAAGCGCCTCTTTTTAGCCAAGTCTTGTTTTTATTTCTTTTTTAGGTTTTTGTCTTAGATTTTCATTTCCTTAGTTGTTCTTGATGTTCTTGGTGTAAAAACCCATAATCTTTTAAGTTTATGTTAATCTAATGTTTTCCTTTACTTTCCTGCTTAGCTTTAGGTTGTTGCTTATCTGGTGCATGTTGATCTTTCATTTTCATTTTTAATCTTCGGTTTTGACCTTTGATCATTTTCTGGATTAGTTATTGTTCCATTGCTTTTCTTGCTTTTCTGGATTTGAGTTCTTACTGTTCTTGCTGTTCTTCAATTGTTTAACCTTTGATCATCATGTTTAGCTTTGAAGTTGTCATTTCTGTTTTTCCTGTTTTAATTTCCATGAGTAGTGAGTAGTTCCCTGAAGTTCCTGAGGATAGGGTAAACTAGGGTTGATGTCATAATCTCACGTTAGGCACCTAAGCTTGTTTGAATATACATCCCTTATGTTTCATTGTGCTTAATGCTAGTTTCTTTCACGCCAATCAAAATATGATCTTGGGCATTCCAGCGCCCGATAAGCGTTTAATGGAATGTCTGATCATGGTGATTTAAGAGATTATTCTATCCTTATGCAACACCCTAGATGCTTAGGATATGCATCTCAGCCCTAGGAAGTTGGATGGCTAGGGGGCTTTTTGGCTTTGGTAGGTTGGTTCTTAATTCCTTCTAGGTAGTGTACCGTTAACGGGAGTTAGGTCTGGTGATTGCTTAGGTTGATTCTATTTATCAAGGGATTGGAATTGGTTATTTATGAACCTATCGTGGAAGGATAGCTCATTGTTGTTTCTGATATGTTAGGTGCTTAGGTAGATTGGGACGGATCTCTCGATGATTATCCTTTGTCTTCAGGAACTGCTTCACACTTGTTTACATCTTTCACCTTCTCTGCTTTTACCTTTTAGCATTTTTAGTCTTTTATGCTCTTTGTTCTGTTTATGCTTTTTAGTTCCAGCATGTTTCATTTCACTTAGGACCTGTTAGTAAACCACCCATTTTTATTGTTTAGTTTGACTTAGAAGCATCCACTGAAATATTGATTGCTAGTGCACACCCATTTGGATTGATGCCTCATCTATACTACAATGATGGGAAATTAATATCTCAGGACCTCAAAAATCCTACTATCAATTTGGCTATGCCTTATCAACCGAGCGCTCTAATGACAGAAGCTATGGCTCTTCGGTGGGCACTTGATTGTGTAGGAGCCTTGAATATCAAGCAAGTTGACATTCGCACTAATGCACAAGTCCTGATCAAAGCGATCCACACGCATGAAGATTGGCCAAGTTTATAACCATTAACATTGGAAGCTAAAGATCGTTTGGCAGCACTAGAAGATGGTTCATTAGGCTTTATCCCGTGCAAAGAGAACACTAGAGCATACACACTAGCAACTTATGCTTTTAATCTTTCCCCTTTTGGTTTTCATTTTTTTTATGTAGTTCCTGAGTTAATGAAACCTATCATGAAGGTCAATCATCTTAACAATGTATTGAGTTGAAGTTGAATGAATGTTTTGAGTTAAAAATATGAAATAAAAAAGTTGAAGAAGAAAACCAAAACCTTTTATCTTTATAACATATTTAAGAGGTGTGATTTTCGCACTGGAAGCTACATGTGTTTCTTCATAATCCATTGTTCCCACTTCAGACATCTCAGCAATTATAAGCTTTAAACAATACATGGAGCATAATAAGGTTCTCTCTAGAAAAGATGATGATTGACAAGTTTGTTTTCAAACATACCAGACTTTCTAGGTTGTCAAATTCTGCTAATACATCTTCTTCATCCTCTTTTGATAGTTTCTCTATAAATATAGCATTTAGCTCCTGCCATACAAAATGTAATGAGTCAACCACAAAAGATTGGCTAATAGATTATAGAAGATTCCAAAACGAGACAAGACATATATGATATATGTTAGATGACCTGATGGAACATTATGAGGAAGATTAAGTCAATCCAAACACTCGCATCTTTTGCAAATGTTTTATTGATAAGTTGACATGTAAATTCTATGCATCACAAAGAGACGAATGTTTGTACCAGCCAAGCCAAGAAGATGAAAACACCCTTAACGACGTGTGCCATTGACTTCTTTATACCCGTTGTGTCCAGGTACCTTTTTTAAGACCCAGAGATAATAATTTTATTTGTTAGAAGAAAATTCGCTAGAAGGTGATAAATCTCGTATGGTAAAAAAAAAAATGCTAAAGCCTTAACCAATTTTTGAAAAGAGCTTAAAGAGATATACCTCTCGGGATTCACTTCCCATGACTCATTTGGATGTCTATACAAACAATAATTCTCCTTCTCTACAAAAACATGTATTTTGAATCAATTAGAAGATTCAAATCTCTCAAAAGAAACTTCTTAAGTAAAAAGGATAAATTTTGTTAACTAAATGGTGGTAATAAATACTTACTTGGATCACATTGGGAAATCATCATCTTGGGAAAAGCTAAGAAAAACTAACAGGTTAAGAAAAAAGGATAGGTAAAATTTCGAAAAAGAGATTGAAAACTAACTGAAGATAAAGTAAAAATGGTAGAAGAGAAATTTAATAGCTTTATCTTAACTGAGTTTGACGTTTCCCGAATGAAAATATAAGTGATTTTATTAGAACGTGAATCGCTTCCTCTTCCCTTAATTGAGTTTTATTATTTTAATTTTTAAGAGATGCAATTTGTAGAATTTTAATTGGTTGAACTTTATGCTGATGTGGATACTTTGAAAATGCTTAGAATTCTTCTTTTATATAATATAGATTATCAAAAGAAATAGGGAAGCGGTGGGTGATGGAGGGGACTCCATCGTCGGCGTCTTCTATGCACGTTCGCGTGCTCTGTGCAGCTTGACTTCCCAATGATTCTGGCACTGAAAAGAAACTAGTAGATCTTGTTCTTCACCATTAATTCAAGAACAGTCTTCTTTTGAAGCTCGACTCAAAAATCATGGTAGTGGTCGGTAAGATTCTGGAGGGCATCTTTAATTTGATTAACCAGTGATACGAACCTCTGGAGTGGAGGATGCAGACCTCTGGAATGGAGGAGTAGAGTCTCTTCTCTGGAGTGGAAGTTTGGATCCAAAATATCTCCATATATGGTGTCGCAAAGGGTACAAGGGGTAAAGGAGTTGCGTTTTTCAACCTAGGGATGGTGGATCTTTGCGCCGAAAGTTAACCAACGTCGTCATATTTTCAAATTTGTCTTTTCTATTACTTGTTTCTTCTCTCAAAAGAAGGTATCTCTTTGAATTTCGTCGTCGGTTTTTCTTCATTAGCGTGCCTTTCTTCTTGCAGTGGCCTTCAAAGGCGGTCTTGTGCTTCTAAGGATTTAGCTTCTGAGCCCTAAGCTCTTGTTTTTCGACGGATCCGTAGTCCTACAAAAGTGGTGGTTCAGTAAATATTTTCTTTAATGGAGTAGGATTTTGCATAAATTTGGGTTTTGGAATTTAATGTTTATGTCCTTTTGTATGATTGTTGTTTTTAGATTTCATTTAAAATTGTATTTTAGGTCTAAACATTTTTGGATTTAGATTGGACCTAGATTGGACATAAATGCATAAATATTTTATAAAATTTCAATAGAAAACTCCTTAACAAACAAATATTTAGATAGTGATTGGAAGATGTTTGTAAGGATTTTAGCTTTAAATTTTAAATGATGGATGTAAGACCTTGTCCAACACAACATATGTTGCGTATCTTAACAAATATATAAAAAAAAAAAAACAAAGGTAAGCGTGTGAGAGATAGAGACGTATCAATTTTGGGACCGTATCAGGGCCGCTACGTGGCAGTTCCTGATTAGTTATTATTATTTTATTTTATTTTATTTTTTTCGTGATTTTTTGTAGGGTTCGGGTTTCGAGTATTCGGTTCAGTTTCGGTTCTTCGGATCATAAATTCGAATATCCAATTGATACTTTTCTAATATTCAATTCGGTTCTTGTCAGTTCCTGGTCGGTTCAGGGTCGGTTCCGGGCTTTTCTCCATGGTTGATTTGGTCTTTTTTTAAGGGCAGGACTTTCGGGTCTTCGACTCGTTTCTGGTTTTTCGGACCCTATGTTCAAAATTAATCATGCAAAATTTATGTTCAAATATTTTAGTTAAAAAATTAATTTATTTTTAATTCCTAAGAACCACTAATGTAATTCTACCATTGGAGACATCAAATTAAAGAGGTTCTTAACTTTTTAATCATTAATTTATATTGATTAAAATACTCACTAGATACTCTAATCTACCATTAAACATGGTCTAAGTTTTTAAAAAAAAAAAAACATAAAGTCTTGTATTTTTGCTTTGTAAAAAAAAATTAAAACATAGACAAGAAAAGAAAATAGACTATGAGATATTTTTGGAATTTGGAAAAACTTCGAGCATAAAAAGCTTGATTAGAGAAAAATGAAATGTAGAGATTTTTAAAAAAAATCTAAAATCTTTTGAATCTAATCACCAATCACCCTTAGTTAATGTGAGAAAAAATAGAAAACCAAAATTTTTAAATAGTCTAATTTTTATTAAAAAAAATTAAGGAAACATATCACTTTCGTGTTTGCATTTTACAATATAGTTTTTAGGGAACAGGTGGGACTTCAAATTTTGAGAAAATATGAATTTGAAGTCTAATTAGTATGGAACTTTATTTTTCAGAAATAGAAGCTAACTGATTACTTAGTTGAGGATGAAAAAAACAGCTTATGTTTTAAGCATTTTTGTTAATTTACTTAAGAGCTAAGAGTCACATTGATAAGTCCCTATAAAATGCTTGGAACATAAGTGGGCCTTAAAGAGTAAAGAAAGACCAAGTCTTCGTGACAGCGATTTTCGAACTCGATTCCACGATCAGCACCTCAGCAATCCATGGCTGAAATTGCGAAGGAAGTTAACGGCGGTGATGCTCAGGATCTTCACTCGCTTCTCTCTTCTCCGGCGAGGGATTTCCTCGTTCGTAGTGACGGCGAAGAGGTATGCTTTGTTCTCCTGGTTGATGATTTGGGTATTGTTGACTTGGCTTCCTCTAAATTGCATATTGATAACATTTGGAGTTTTTGTAAATTTTAAGTGATAGGTAGAGTTTGAGTATATTAATTTGTTGAGGTTCAGGTGAAAATTGACAGCTTGAAAGGGAAGAAGATTGGATTGTATTTTTCAGCTGCGTGGTGCGGACCATGTCAGCGATTCACTCCACAGTTGGTTGAAGTTTACAACGAACTCTCTCCAAAAGTAGGTTTTGAGATTGTCTTTGTATCTGGCGATGAGGACGAAGAATCTTTTAGAGATTATTTCGCTAAGATGCCGTGGCTCGCTGTCCCGTTCACTGATTCAGAAACCCGTGACCGTTTGGATCAACTGTTTAAGGTTAGAGGAATTCCCAACTTGGTCATGGTCGATGATCATGGTAAACTTGTGAATGAGAATGGTGTTGGTGTTATCCGAAGCTATGGAGCAGATGCTTACCCTTTCACACCGGAGAAAATGAAAGTCATAAAAGAGGAAGAAGATAAAGCTAGGAGAGAACAGACCTTAAAATCAGTCTTGGTCACTCCTTCTCGAGACTTTGTGATTTCACTGCACGGAAACAAGGTATGCTTCTTAATGGAACTGTTTGGCTTTGTTGGCTTATGAGACTAATCAATTGCGTATTCACCAGGTACCTGTAACCGAACTTGAAGGGAAAACCATCGGTCTTCTCTTCTCGGTGGGCTCTTACAGGCGGTGTACAGAGTTCACCACAAAGCTTATAGAGATTTATAAGAAGCTGAAGGAGAATGGGGAGGATTTTGAGATTGTGCTGATATCTCTTGAAGATGATGAGGAGGCTTTTAAGCAGGACTTTGAGACCAAACCATGGCTAGCATTGCCATTCAATGACAAAAGCTCTTCAAAATTGGCCAGGCATTTTATGTTGTCAACGCTACCAACACTTGTCATTCTTGGGCCTGATGGAAAAACCCGTCACTCCAATGTGGCTGACGCTATTGATGACTATGGAGCTCTTGCATATCCTTTCACTCCAGAGAAGTTTGAAGAACTCAAGGAGATAGAAAAGGCTAAGACAGAGGCTCAAACACTTGAGTCAATTCTTGTATCCGGTGACCTAAACTATGTTCTCGGAAAAGATGAGGCTAAGGTAATGTTCTCTGTACCCTTGTAATTTTTCGAAGCCGATCTTAACAAGTTCAACTCTCTTTTGTTAGGTGCTTGTTTCTGATCTGGTAGGGAAGAATATTCTTTTGTACTTCTCAGCTCATTGGTGTCCTCCTTGTCGTGCTTTTACACCAAAGCTTGTTGAAGTATACAAGCAGATAAAGGAGCGGGATGCAGAGTTTGAGTTGATCTTCATCTCCAGTGACCGGGACCAGGAATCGTTCAATGAATACTACTCGCAGATGCCGTGGCTGGCCCTTCCATTTGGCGATCCTAGGAAACCATTGTTGGCACAAACCTTTAAGGTTGGAGGTATCCCAATGCTAGCGGCTCTGGGACGAACTGGGAAAACCATAACAAAAGAAGCAAGGGATCTTGTGGCAGCGCATGGAGCTGATGCTTACCCTTTTACTGAGGAACGTTTGAAAGAGATTGAAGCTAAATACAACGAGATGGCAAAAGAGTGGCCGACGAAAGTGAAACATGCTCTTCATGAAGAACACGAGCTAGAGCTGACCCGTGTTCAGGTTTACACATGTGATAAGTGTGATGAAGAAGGGCAAATCTGGTCTTACCATTGTGAAGAGTGTGACTTTGATCTTCATGCCAAGTGTGCTTTGACAGAAGAGGTCAACAAAACCGGTGATGATGCTATGGAAGAAGGTGATGGCGAGTCCAAAGATGGTTGGGTTTGTGATGGAAACGTATGCACCAAAGCCTGATATTCAGGCAGAGTTAATATGTATGGAAAGTTAAACTCCTCTCCCTGTTTAATTAACTAATTAATAAGAGTGTGAAAGTGTGGTTACAGTGAACTCTATTAATTTCAAGTAGTAAAAGAAAAGAAACTTCTTATTGAACTTTGATGTTATATGAAACATATATTGGCACACTTTTTGTGTATAGAGTGAAACAAAGAAAGAGAGATAGGAAGATTTATGCTCATTGATGTTCTAATAGCTAAACACTTGCGCAGAAGAAACTAAAGGCGGCGATGCTCTATGATCTCTAGTGGCTTCGGATTTATTCATTTGTAAAGGGCTGCAGATTAAGCTACCAGTGATGATTGTGTTGATTAGAGGACAACCACGTTCAAGAATTTCCTCTTGGCAAATGCAAGCCACCATTTGTTTGGGGTCCCATTGGCTCTATATGCTACGCTTAGTAACCTTCCACTTGTCTCCTCTCGAACCTGCTTCAGATAGTTCCTCAAAAGATCTGGAGTTTGAAGCCAACAGGGCTCAATAGTTAGGAGGAAGGATCAAATGAGCTCAAACCAAACCTATTAAGTGAGAAGATACCTGCTTCTTGAGGGGACGGAGGAAGTGAAAAGAGACCAGGAAAAGGGAAGCCAGCTTCTCCAGGAACAGGAATATCTTCTAAACCTAAGTTGATGATGGCCTTAGTTCCTACAGCCAAAGTTCTACAGCCTTCGAGCCTCTTTAACGCCACATTTATATAGAACGTCAAGTAAATAAGAAGCTTATCAGCAGGACTTTTGATATCAAAGTTAGTGAAGAAGACATTAGCACGGAAAAATGTGATTGCCTCGTCCACGATATCGGTTCTGTCTTGTTCAGAAACAGGTGCAGGGCCCTTTATATGGCTCTTGAGAGGAAGCAATGGACAACCACATGCCTTTGCTATCCCTTCTTCATCCACAAAGCTCGAGTGATAAACCTGATTAAGATTACAATCGAATCAAACTTGTTTCACGACATACAAATTAAATTAGGATTACTGCTAATTGCTAATTGATGACTTAAACTGAATCTCCGTACCATTTTTGTTCGTAATTGAAACAATGCCTCGATATCAGGAAGGGGAACAATCGAATCGAGGCTGTGAGAACGAAGATCTATTGCGATGAAGATCGTGGAGATATCAGAATTTATCGGTAGGTAAACGAAACGGGAAAGATTTATTATAATGTTGTAGATTACTGTTTAAAAAAAGTTGAAGTTTGATAAGGCAACTCCTCTATTGTCCCGATTAGTGAGAAGATATTCTCTATCCGACACATAAATAAACAGAAATTTATTTAAATTATTTTATTTTAAAAAATAAAAAATGACAAAAATTCAGTTACAAATTGATATATTTACAACTCTAATTCGGTAAAACCCTTTCATTTTGATCCGATCTGCAATAATTTCTAAACCACAATTAAATTAAAATTGGCTAACACTCAAACCAGACCAAACCCAAATTTAACAAAACTAAATTAAAATATTCACTTTATCTCTATCGTTCTTCTTGATAAAACTTAAACTCTAGTTTTTCAAATCTCTTAAAAACGAAATCGGACCTCACGAAATCGAGAGCCAAGCATCATCTGGTCTCAGCAAAAATCATATTGCACTTCAAAAGCATTCTCTCAAGATCGATATACTCTCACAGAAATCTATCAAAAATGGTTGAAACGAGACAAAATAAGAAGAAGGAAAATCCAACAGTTGAAGAGGAGAAGAATGATAAATATTTGAAGAAGGTGAAACCTGTGACAGTGAGGTTTGTTAGGTCGGTCGACCGCCCTCATCGACAACTGAAAAGAATACAAGGGCAACGAGTGTGGAAAATTCGGTTGCGACGTCCGTGGAGGAGACGGTGACGGCGAAGACTACTACTGTATCAGAGCAGCCGATAAATGTCAATGTGGATGCGGCGACGATAATTGAATATGAACGAAGTAGAGAAGAAGAAGAAGGTGAAAACGGTGGGAGCTCAAACTGTGGAGAAGAAGAACAAGTAGAAGTAGAAGAAGAAGACAGTGAGAAAGGAGAAGACGAAGAGTCAGAGGAAGAAGTAAAAGTAGAAGATAAAGATGTTAATTCGAACCAGGAGGTCCGAAATTCAGCACTCGATGAATCATATAGTGAAGAGGTAAGAAATTATGTATTATTTTTTGGTAGAAGTACTCTAGGAATACTGAGTAACACTAGGTATAATAGTAGGATAACTTATGATTATTGGATAATACTGAAAACTTGGAAAACTTTATTTTGAGGAATATTGAGTAATACTAGGTATAATAGTAGGAAAACTTTGGATTACTGAATAATACTGAAAAGTGTATTTCATTGGTTTCAAGGAATATTGAGTAATACTGGGTATAATAGTAGGAAAACTTTGGATTACTGGATAATACTGAAAAGTAATTTTAATGACTTGCAGGTAGTTGAGGCAATCAAACCTTTGAAAATGTTCTTTCCTCTATCGGAGTATAAGAAACAAATGAAGATAGGAACAAGGTGCATGATATCAGATGCAATTACAACTCTTGAAAAGCTTCAACCAAAGCTGTCTAACATTGAGAGGAGGTGGTTTGAGGAGCATCCTCAATTCCAACACATATTCCACATGCAAAGAGAAAACAACCACAAGGTTCAAGCCATGTGGATGTTATTGGTGAGGACAGCTGAAACCAATAGGCGGAAATAATTATGGTTCATCGTCAATGGTGGTCCCATCCGTTATGGGTTGAGGGAACATGCATTGATATCAGGACTTGATTGTCACAATTATCCTCTCGGCTATAAAGAGTTCAGTGAGAAAAAGTTTGTGCAGAGGCATTTCAAGGATGGAGAACCTATAAGGTTGGAAGATGTGAAAGATAAGTTGGTGAAAATGGGTCCGCTTAAAGATAGACTGAAGATGGCAGTTCTTTTCTTTTTAGGGAGTGTTATTTGCGCTCACACAAAGGTTGGAAAAGAAGCCAAGAATGTTTTTGAATTTTTCTAGCGAGCCGTTGATGATCTTGATTTTTGCAAGACCTTTCCATGAGGGAGATACTCATTTGAGTACATGGTGAAAGAGATCGCTCACACCATGGACCATTTTAAAGGTGTGGTCCCAGTAAAATCGAATACTCCACTATGGCTTATACCAGGTTTTTGTTTCCCATTGGAGGTAAGTAAGAGAAAAAAATGAAATTATCATTATTGTTGAGCAGTGATTATATCATAAAATGAAATGTTGTGTTTGTAAATTCTTGCATTTGGGGCGATTCCTAAGCTAGGAAATCTGTTTAGAGAACCCATGGAAGGAGCTGATGATTCATGTCTGAGGATGTGCAAGTCGACATGGAAACCAAATGGAATGATAGGGCTGTCACTTTCAGAGATCTACAAGGAACTCGGTCACGAGACTAAGTTCACTGAGGTAGAACTTCGTAAAACTTTGCTAAGTTTGAACTAATATTATGATTTTTCAAGGGATTTTCACAACATCATTCCAGTCAAAAGTCGTGGTGATGATTTTTTTTGTTGGATGACATTATGGAAGATGAAGATGATGTCGATGAACCTGATATAGTAGTGGAAAGTTGGGAAAAGAATTTGGATGATGGAGCCTCAGGAAAATCAGTCTTTTAAAAAAAACATATTCGATGAAGATATTGCAGCGCGGGAAAAAGAGGACGAACCCACAAAAGATAGGGCAGAGGCCCAAGATGCAGTTCAGGGAGCTGAGCAAGTGGGTGAGGTTATGAAGACTTTGAAGAAAATGATGAGAGTGATGAAGAGAGTTGAGAAGAAGGTGGACCAATTGGATGGGATATTGGCTCCGGTAGAAGTGTTTGTAAAGGAAGCAGGAAAACAGAAAGACATGAAGAAGGAAGTGAAGAAGGAAGGATAGAAGAAAGTGAAGAACTTATTTGTGGAGATGTACATTTTTTTTTTGGAAGTAGACAAATGTTGGAGGATTATGGTACATTTGATTATGACTTAATTATCAAGGATTATGGGACAAAATTTGTGTCTTGAAAAATAGGTAGAAACAAAGACAAATTAGAACTGATAAGTTTTAACACATATTTGAGAGAATATTTGAGTAATTAGATGAGAACATAACATAAGTTTTAACACATACATTCATGCCTTAACAAACAAACATACATACAAGTAACAAACAAATTGAACTCAGTTTTACAGTTTTACTCAGTTTCCCCTCAGTTTTACGCAGTATTTCAGTTTTACTTAGTTTCTCACAGTTTTACGCAGTTTTTACAGTTTTACTTAGTTTCTCCTCAGTTTTACGCAATATTTCAGTTTTACTCAGTTTTATGCAGTTTTACAGTACATACTCCCTGTACGAGGTATGCAAATCATGTTTTATTAAGTCTTGAAAGTGAAGTACATACTCCTAGGTACGAGGTACGAAAATTCACTCAATCATGTCGATACTACAAATGAATGAATGGTGAGAGTGAGTAAAAGATTATTTTAATATAATAGGATAAGTACACGAGACTCGAGGGAACAGAGCAGAGCGAATCTGCTTTTTTGACCAAACATGCGAAAAATGTTTTTGCGTTTGGGCGCCAAATAAATTTTTCATTTTTCCCTCTAAAAAATTAAACTTATTTTTACAGAATTTTATGGTTTTACCAATGTTCTTCATAATTCTACTTTTCATGATTTTAAATGTTTTCAGTATTACTTATAAAATCAATTTGTTAACTTAGTTTTACTTTTTTTCGGCATGATCATGTAAACATATGTGATTAGTGAAATAATATGTTCGAAATCATCATTTTTTAAAATAGTCCTTTAGAAGTTGTTCTTACTAAGAAAATGTTCTTGGAAAGACAATGAAATTTATAAGAGAAATGTTGAAATAAGAAGTTATGATAAAAATTTTAAGGACGTTTTTTACATATACGCTATTTCTATTAATCAATGTTTCACCAAGAGCATGAGTTATAATAAAATTTGAATATTAATTTTACTCACTAATACTCAATCAATCAATGAACTAACATAAGTAAAATCCAAACATACTAGTAATCCATCGTATAACATAGTTTTACTGAAACCAAAACCAATATATAATTCAACAACACAATCACAGTTTCATTCACTAGGATAATGATGCCTTCCAAACAACAGCCAATTGAAACCGAAATTTTGCCTTGCTCGCCTTTTGTTTTGTGTCCTTTTACGCCGTTCTCCAACCGATGGCTTCATCATATCATGTTTCCTCCCCTTCCTCTTGAGACGATCTGGAGGTATGATCTGAATCTATTTTATGTAATCTGGTACATACCAATCAGACATGTCTGGCACAAAATAAATAATATTATAATAAGCGAGTGCCAAAAGTTCTGCCCAGTAATTTTGAGCACAACTCATGATACTCTATCTTGCATTCACGTCGACGTCCAGATTCAGCATCAACACCAAGTACATGTAAATAAGCTGCAAGTCCGTGGACACAAGGATAATTTTCATAATCATATACCTTGCAGGTACAACTCTTTTCTCTTAAGTTCACCAAATAAATTTTTCCATCTTCAGTGTCGGTTATCTCGAACTGAAGCTCATAACTATTTAGCTCACGCACTAGTGTTTTATCAGCTTTGGCCCATATGTTGTGCAGGTGGATCTCGACAAGAGGAACAAGTTTTCTATCAAGCGATCCAGACACAACGTCCTTCCGATGTTCGTTAAATCAATGCGAGAATTTTTTGATGATTGTATCCAACATTGGTATTAAGGCATACCTTCTTGCGTCCTTAAACATGCTGTTCATTAACTCCACACTGTTGCTGGTGTCCAAGTTGTATCTGTCACGTGGAACAAGTGTTCGTTGATAGAATGTTTTCAGGTTTTGGGTGAACGAACAAGTGTTTTTCTTCTTTTCTTGTAATGGTTTTTTTTTTACTTTTTTGGTTAAGTGTGGCTGTGCAAAGTTGTATTTCCAATTGTGTAATGTAAAAACAGAGAATTAATGTTATGTAAACACACATTCTAGAGAATATTTAAAAATACAAAAACTTTAAAACAAGATGAAAATGATTAGTTATAGAGATGTTTAGAAGGACATTCAAATATATAAATGAATGTAACCCCTAAAAAGCTTGAACTTTGTAATGTAAGTAAAAAAAAAATCTCGAACCAAAATAATTTCAAATTTTGTTTGACCGAGCCATTTTAGACCCGAAATAGTCAAACATAAATTAAAACTAACGCTGTTAAAACATCGTTTAGTTAAAAATTAACGACGTTAGCTTCCTTAACCATAACAAAAAAGCCTAGAAATCCATCTCTTTCTCTCTAGTTTCTTCATTTATGTTTGCGATTTTCATGGCTGGCTATATCTCTTTCTTATGGCGTGTGTACCTCATTTTCTCTCTTGTTTTTTTGTCTCTGAAATTCTGTTTATGATAGCTATTATTAAGAAATTCTTCTATGTACTCAAAGGCCGATCCGGTCCTAAGATTATAAAGGCCTCAAGATAAAATGAAAAACATTGGCGGGTTCTTAAAATAAAATTTTGAAAATGGGCCGTTCTTAGAGTAAAATTTTGAAAATATAAAATGGGCCGCAAGCTCATGCTTGCTCTGCTTGGCCTCGGGACCGACCGTGCTCAAAGAAGATCCTTTAGTACTGTTCTTAACTACTCGGTTCTTAGCTTTTACTTTCTCCGTGTGGCTTAAAGACATTATTTTGTTACCACTTGAGGAAGCCATTGTTAAGCTTTGATTAATGGTGGACTTAGCTTGTGCAGAGAAACATGGCTGCTTCACTTCACCTTTAAACTATTGTTACGAGTAGCGATTCGAGGAACAACTTTTTGTGCAGTTTCTAATTTCTCTTTCAAATCTCTAGTCCTTAATGGAACTGCTGAAGAGGAATTATCAGATGATGAAACAACTAGTATTCTAGTAATCATTATTGGACTTGAATCAATCACTCTTGAAGAAGCAGTTTCCAATACATTAGCAATGTTATTAGATGATACAAATCCAGGATTCCTTATAGATGATAAAAGCTTATTGTGAGTTATAGAGACTGGTTTAGCTGATCTTGAGGTAAATTTTCGGTTTGAGACCATTCATCAATCTGCTTTTGTAGACCTTTATTAGTTCTAGTATCCAATGACACACCATCAAAGTGATAAACATTAACATTTTGGTGCGAGAATCTGAGACAATATGGATCAAGACTAGGATTAAACCGTGGATCAACACGGTTTGGTATCGGTAAACACTATAGACCCATGAGCTTAGCTACTACATTTGGTGCTCTAACCACATTGTTATCATCACTAGTTACAAAAGAAGCACAACAACTCGAAACACTTCTCAAGTTCTTTACACACTGATCAACCTCAAACTGTTGAGAACATAACACAATCAGTTCATGTAGAAACATAAACAAGACATTGCTTAAGCCAATTAATTAAAAAGTCTTACAATAAAATGTTCTGAAATTGAAATGTTTTGAATTTTCTGTTTATAAAAGAAGACACTTTAGATTTATTGAACATGTAAATGAAGAGAGTATAAAAATGGATACATACTAGAGAGTTGAAAGATATTAGATGAGAAAAGCTTCTTTCTTGATTTTCCAGGCCAATCAGAAAGATTTAGAAAAGCTCATCTAGGTCTTTTTCTCTCAACAATGTCCATTTTTAAATCTGATAGCTAAATTAGAAGATCAAATGAAGTTAGATCATAATCTATCACAAAGATTATTCGATACTCCTTCTTTGGTTTTAAGGAATCTATATGCTTTGCACCAGTGAAGTTGGTCTTATCTATCTTGCTTTACCACACATTAAGGCATCGGAGATGTACAGTAAAAAAATTCCTAACACATTTAATTTCTCCATTACTTCTATGCAACAATACTAGTCCTTGCAATCTATGTCCATTTAGAAAGTGAGGTACACATGCCATAAGAAAGAGGTAATACAGCCATGGAAGTCACAAACAGTTGCAATAGAAACGAGAGAGAAAGATATGAATTTCTATGGCTGAATTAGGATTTTTTGTTCTTGTTAAGGAAGTTAACGTCGTTAATTTTTTTAACTAACCGATGTTTTAACAGTGTTAGTCATAGTTTATGTTTGACTATTTCGGGTCTAAATTGGTTCGTTCAAACAAAATTTGGGATTATTTTTGGCTTACTTAAAAATTCAGGGTTTTTTTGTCTAAATTGCAAAGTTCGAGCTTATTTTGGCATTTTTTTCTCCTTTATTTTATATTCTTCATTTATTATTTGTTATGGTTGTTGTAATTTGTTAATATAAGGTTTGCAACTTGATCACAATCCATTTGAATCTATTACAACTTGGCCTTAAAAAGATTCGAGAAAAGAGATAGACATTTGGACTAGTAAAACTAATGCGAGGCCGAGGCCAAAATGGACCAAGGTTCGATCTAGGTCTTCAATGTCGAGTCTTGTTCAAAGATGAGTTCATATAGGAAATTAGCTCATTATAGTCGAGATTACTAACTACTCTTATAATAAGAACATTGTAAATAAGGGAAATTGATTATTATTGTTAATAGAAGAGATTATTTTGACCTAATTGGGACTTCAAGGAACTAACTGAACAATGATCTAACTATAACTAGAAGGGTTGGAATTTGATTCAAAAATTGGCATTGTTTGTCTAGATCTTGACTTGTATTACCAGTTTCTTAAAATCTCATGTGATTGGATCCAACATTTCTAACCACTAAATTCCCAATACTATATATCTCCAAATGAGTTTGTTAACCTTCCCCTTAACTCCCAATTTACTTACATTAACCATTGCAAGTTTTGTCAATCTTGCATATTCTATTTGTAACCTAGTTTATCGTCCATTTGATGATCAATGAAATTATGTATTGACCTTGAATCATTGAGTATGAATATTTCTTTGTTTCCTCCAACCTCAATATTACCGTTATATGATTTCCAAATATTTCTCTGTTTCTTCTACTATATATTTCTTTTCCTTTTACATTGCACTCGGTTGTATATATATGAGTCACTACTCATAGTTAATAATTAATTGAATCATATAATCAAACATGGTATCAGAGCAGTGATTATGACCTAGTTTTTTTTCTTCTCTAGCCGCCTCTTCTTTCTTTTCTTCCTATTTTTCTTTTTCTTTCTCGTCTCTGTTTCCTCTATGTATCTATCTTCATCTTCTTCTTCTTTTTTCTCTCTAGCTTCTCCTAATGGCTACAAGACCCTCAACAGCAGAACACACACTAGTGTTTAATGTTGCCAATCCACAGAGCACACTCCTCACAGTTAATATGTATTGTGTGACAAAGCTCACAAACCAAAACTATCTCATGTGGAGTAAACAAGTGATGGCTATCCTTAAAGGCCATGGATTTCTCAAGGAATCTTCTGTGGTTCCTGAAAATACCATAGGGCCCAATGGTGCTGTAATTCCAAATCCAGCATATCCACTTTAGCGTCGTCAAGACATGTTGCTGTACATTGCTCTCATTGGTGCAATATCCCTTCGGATCCAATATGTGGTGTCTAGTGCTGTCACTACAGCTGATGTCTGGTCCCTTCTTGCTACAACGTATGGAAAGCCTACTCGTGGGCTTATCAAACATCTCAAACTCCAGATCAAAGCCCGTGTTAAAGGGGACAAATCTATTCCTGATTTCTTGCGGATGATTTAGTCTAAAGCCAATTATCTAGCAATACTTGGGATACCAATAGATCCTGAAGATGTAACGGAGCATATACTAGCATGACTTAGAGAAGAATTTAAATCGGAGATTAATGTTTTCAATGTCCGAGAGATTCCAATATCCTATAATGAGTTACATGAACGTTTATCAAATAGAGAAACTATGCTTTTATCTACTAACTCTGTTTTTGCAGCACTGGTTGTAGTGAATGTTACCGACACTAGATCATGTCTACACTGAAAGACTCAGTCTCAGTCTGGCATTGCCCCATCTCAATACAATCGCAACTCAGGTTCTCGGACTGGCCAGTACAACATTCAAAGGGGCAATAGCAACAAGTACCAAGGGAGGTGTCAAGCTTGTGGAACAGTTGGGCATTCTTTTGCCAAATATTTCTCCTGAGCTTAAGATGGTCCAGGGTTCTTCCACAACTTCATAATGGTCATGCCCTACATCTCAACAATGGTCTGTACCTCATCAACAATGGTCTGCTCCACCTAGAACCAATCCAACTTTCATGTCTGACACTTCTACGTGGTTGATGGATTCCAGAGTTTCACATCATATGATGTCTGATCTTGCTAATCTCTCACTTCATACCCCATACCGTGGAACTAATGATGTCATGTTGGGAGATGGGTCTGGTCTACAAATCTCTCACAGTGGTTCAACTTCTATACCCTCTTTCACTCATCCATTTTTCTTAAATAATGTGTTATGTGTTCCCTCTTTGGCTGTCACCTTTACTCCGACTTATTTTCAGGTGAGAGATCTCATAACGGGGGGTCTTCGACTGGAAGATAAACCTAAATGAGGCACTTATGAGTGGCTGACCATGAGTCTCTCTAAGTCTCCATCTATTGCTTTTTCTTCTACTGTTATAAGTTCGTTAATTGATCGGCACTCTCGTGTAGGCCATCCTGCATCTCCTATTTTAAAAACTATTGTTGCTACTTTTGCTTTACTTATTTCTTCAAATAATTATTTGGATATTCCTTGCAATGCATGTTCTATTACCAAAATACATAAATTGCATTTTCATTTATCTACGGTTCATTCTACTTATCCTCTTCACATTGTGTTTTCCGATGTTTGGACCTCTCCCATTGTTTTGTTTAATGGGTATATATACTATGTCATCTTTGTAGATCATTATACGCGATACACTTGGTTGTATCATTTAAAACTAAAATCTCATGTTTCTCAAAATTTTCCAAAGTTTCAAGCCTTAGATGAAAATCAATTTCAATGTAAGCTTAAGACTTTGTTCTCTGATAATGGTGGTAAATACATTGGATTAGCCCATTATTTTGCTACTCATGGCATCTCACATCTTACATATCTACCTCATACACCTGAGCATAATGGTCTAAGTGAAAGAAAACATAGACATATTGTTGAAACTGGTTTGTTATTGTTGTTTCAAGCATCGGTTCCTCAATCATATTGGCCATATGTATTTGCAACATCGGTTTATTTGATCAATAGAATGCCAACACCTGTTTTACAATAAAAATCATCTTATCAATGCTTGTTCAAATCTGATCCCAATTATCAAAAACTTAAGATTTTTAGATGTCTTTGCTTTCCATGGTTAAAACAATACAACAATCATAAATTAGATCCAAAATTTCCACCATATATTTTCCTAGGCTATTTTAATACTCAAAGTGCTTTCCATTATCTTGGCCGTTTAACTAATCGTGTATACACTTCTAGGCATGTTGTATTCCACAAACATGTGTTTCCCTTTGCTCTTACAGGAAAAATCACTTCATCGAAACCTTCAGAGATTGATTCAGCAAGTCTGTCTCACCATGGACCTACTGTTACTCACACTCCTGTCTATGTTCCAGCACCGACGCAGTCTCCGAGTATACTAGGCTCTTGTCCTGCTCAGTCTCTGGTTTCAGCAGTGTCAATTCCAGTTTCTACTCCATTGGTCCCTGCTTCAGCGATAGATACATCTTTAATTTCCCAACCTGCATCATCCCAAGATGTGCTCCTCAATACACTACCTCAACAACATCTTCATCCGTCCACACTAACAGTTCCTTCTCAGTCTATGCCTTCTACTGCGTTACAGAATAAAATGATACAACCTGTAACATGAAGAACAAGTACTCGAGCAAAAAAACCAGTTCAAAAACTCAATCTCAATATCTCAGTTCAACCTGCCCGTGAAATGCCACCAACAACAATAGTCAAGCCCTAAAAGATATCCACTAGAGACAAGCAACGGAATAAGAAATAGAATCACTTCATCGCAATCATACATATGATCTGGTTGAATCAAAACCATGCATTAATGTTGTTAGCTGTCGTTGAGTCTTTGCCATTAAACGGAACTCCAATGGACATATTTCTTGGTTTAAAGCTCGCCTCGTTTCCAAGGGTTTCATCAGAGGCCGGGCATAGACTTTCAAGATACCTTTAGCCCTATTGTTAAACATGCTATAATTCGATTAGTTCTTAGCGTTGTTGTTTCTTGCGCTTGGCCACTTAGGTAATTTGATGTTAATAAAGCTTTTTTACATGGTACATTGATGGATACAGTGTTCATGACTCAACCACCTGGTTTTGTTCACCCCGACAACCCAACAACAGTATGTAAACTTAATAAGGCCATTTAAGGTCCCAAACAAGCCCCAAAAACTTGGTACAATGAACTGCGCTGGTTTCTTCTCAAATATGGCTTTCACAACTCATTAGTTGATGTTTCACTTTTTATTTACAACAACAATGGCGCCATCATCTACATGCTGGTCTATTTCGATGATTTAGTCCTCCCTGGCAATCACGACGACACCATAAATCAATTTATCCATTTTTTATCTCAACGTTTCTCTCTTAAAGTTTTACAACATATGTCTTACTTCTTGGGTATTGAAGTAGTACGTACTGCTAATGGACTAAAACTAACCCAGGAACGCTATATTATAGATCTGTTGGACAAAACAAACATGGCAGATGCATCGCTGGTGTCTATGCCTCTGTGTCCAAATACTGATATGCGACTTCATAATGGTGCTTCTCATTCGGATCCAACAGCATACAGAGCGGTGGTTGGAGCGCTTCAATACCTATCCTTAGCAAGACCTGATATTGTGTTCGTTGTCAACAAGCTCTCTCAGTTTATGCATCATCCATCTGTTCATCACTTGACTGCTGCGAAGTGTGTGTTATGATACTTGGCGGGCACTAAAGATCATGTCTTATACTTCACCTCCAACAATTCTATAACTCTCCATGCCTACACGGATGCAGATTGGGCTGGAAACAAGGATGATTACACATCTACTACTGCTTATATCTTCTACAATGGCACACATCCAATCGCCTGGTCCTCCAAAAAACAACCTCTGAAATGTGTTGGTTACAATCTCTTCTTGGCGAATTGGGTATCTCCATAACTCATACTCCATCCATTTACTGTGATAATAAAGGCGCTACCTACCTAAGTGCCAATCTCGTGTTTCACTCAACAATGAAACATCTAGCCTTAGATTATCATTTTGTGCGGCAACATGTTCAAGATGGCTTTATTTGTGTTACTCATGTCTCTTCCAAAGCCCAACTAGCCGACCTTCTCACCAAACCTCTACTAAAACAACTGTTTATTACCTTGAAGAACAATATTTGAATCACTTAGAGTGATTCATCTTGCGAGGGCATATTACCGTTATATGATTGCCTAGTATTCCTCTGTTTCTTCTACTGTATATTTCATTTCCTTTTACATTGCACTCGGTTGTATATATATATATGAGTCACTACTCATTGTTAATAATTAATTGAATCATATAATCAAACACTCATTGTCATGTAATTGGATAAACGTGCTTCAACACTTATTGAGATATGTGCAATGTACATCTTCATCCATGCGCATAAGATATGGTTCATTTTCAGTTACCATCATGAAAATTTGAGTCTTGTTGTGTTATCTTATTGCCATTACACATTTGAAAATCCCGCTGAACTAATCTTAGAAAATCCAGCTTAGCTAACCTCGTAACTGCAAAAATAGGTGAGATTCGTATCAATGCTATTAAGTGACCTGAATCTAGTTGAGCAAATTGAATATTTGGTGTTGACGAGATCACATGTGAAGGTCTATTGACATTTCCTCCTATGCGCCATTGTTCACCGACTATAATCAGATCCTTTTTTCCTTTAACTCGTGCATTTACCTCTTCTGTTGATTTAACCAACAATAGCTCTGACCTTGATTCCATCGTTCCTTCTGCTTCATGATTTACTATTTCATTTCTTGCTGTTTAAGATCTCGTTTCAGTCATCCTTTTGATACAACGAATTCATTACAAGAAAACAAGGGGATTGTGACGGAAATTTCTGACGGGAAAAATCCGTAAAAAAAGTGACAGAAAAAGTGACATAAATAGTGGTCGTCACAAATTTTATAACGGATCTATTTCCATCAAAAATACTGACAGAATATTACTGACGGGTAAAGCCCGTCAAAAATCCGTCACAAATTCCGTCAGTAAATTTTCCTGATGTAAACTATCTGTTGTTAGCCGTTACCAATGAATATGATATTTCTGACTGATTTAGCCGTCATAAATTGATAAGAAAATTTTCTATATAACCAGAAAACCTCCTCTTATTATTTCACACACAAATTCACAAACATAGTTATAAAGTTTCTACGCCTCCTTATTTTCGATCATGGATGGATGGTGAGAGGATGAATTCAGAGACAAATCTTTTGAATGAGGAATATGCGATTGGTGTGACAAAATTCATGAAATTAGCGTGTCGACAACCTCGGGGCAACAATCGTAAGTTAACATATCCATGTTCTTTATGTTGGAATAATCATCATGTTAGGATAGACATAATATGGAATCACTTGTATTGAATGGTTTTTTGCCGAGTTATAAGGTTTGGTACTTACATGGAGAACGGCTTGATATTGTTGTTAGTAGTAGCACGAGCATTTCAGTGACAGATATGATAGAGGAATCTAGAATGGGAATTAGATGTTGGGGCAACTACGGTTCAAATGGTTAATGATGTTTATAGAGAAAACATATAGACGGCTCGAGTTTCTTATGAAGAACCAAACTTAGAAGCACGATAGTTTTTTGATATGTTAGACGCATCGAATCAGCCATTATATAGTAGATGTAGAGATGGTCATTCGCCTTTATCATTTGCTAGTAGGTTGATGGGTATAAAGACGGATTATAACTTGCCAGAGGATGCAGTTGACGCAATAGCGAAGATGATGAGGGATATCTTGCCAGANAGATACAAAAACTTGTGTCGGGACTTGGATTGCCTTACCAGTTTATAGACATGTGCATCGACAACTGTATGATTTATTGGAGACGTGATGATACCTGGACTCGATGTCGTTAATGTCGAAAACCAAGGTATAAAGATACAGGCGGTAGAGTTTCAGTACCATACAAGAGGATGTGGTATTTGCCACTAATAGATAGGTTGAAGAGGTTGTATCAATCTGTGAGAACAGCTGCTGCAATTAGATGGCATGCAGAGCATAGATTTGATGGAGAGATTACACATCCTTATGATGCAGAAGCTTGGCGTCATTTTCAGGCTACATATCCGGATTTTGCAAGCGAGACACGGAACGTCTATATCAGATTAAGTACAAATGGTTTTGAACCCATTTGGGAAGCATGGTAGACAATATTCTCTATGGCCGCTCGAGATTATAGAGGATCTCCACACCAACAAGAAGACCGGACAGATTCAAGATCAGCTTGCTCGGGAGTTGGTCAAGGGTACTAAAAAACATTTCGAGGAGATCTGCGGGTCTACTCAGTTGACACCCGATGACGAGATCCCCTTGGATAAGCAGTATAGCGTTGTCTACGAGGTAAGTAAAATTTAAATTAAATTACATACTATTTTAAATTTTCTATACTAATACAATGTTTTTTTTAGGAGATGGAGAAGTCGAAGGACCCCTATTACGTGTTCGGGAACATGGCTGGCTACTGCTTTCCTGGATCGGGATCCCGACATCACAAGGATCTTAGTAGGGATGAGGAGATGAGGAGGAAGAACGAGGAGTTGGCGGCCGTCAAGCAACAGATGGCCGAGATGAGGGCGGCCCAAGAGGAGCGCGACGCCAAAATGAGACAGATTAGAGAAGAGCAACTAAGGATGCAAGCTGAGATGCAACAGAAGATGGACGCGTTTATGCAACAGAAGATGGATGCGTTTATGCAACAGATGTCGCGACAGAACGGCGGTGGCGGTTCTTGAAAACGTTTTTTTGTCTATTTTAGAATTTGAGAATATTTTGCATTATAATTTTTTAAATATTTTGCAAATTTCATTTTATGAATATTTTACATTTTAATTTTATTAATATTTTAGATTTTAATTTTATTTGCATTTTAAAATTTAATTTCTAATTATTCAAATAAAAAATTATTCCAAATTAAAAATTAATTAAAAACTGTTTTTTAAAAAATCCGTCAATAAATCCGTCAGTAATAACCCGTCACTAAATCCGTCAGAAATTATAAAATGATGAAAAAATCCGTCAAAAAATCTGTCAGTAATAATCCGTCACTAAATCCGTCAATAATATTACTGACGGATTTATTGACGGGTTTTAAACTGATGAAGCAAAATCGTCAATAAATTCGTCAGTATTCATCTGTCAATAAATCCATTAGAAATTTCTGACGGATTTAGTGACGGGTTTGTATTACTAACCATTTACAACTGACAGTTTCTTGTTAATTCAGAGCATTTATGACAGATTTCTAACGGATATACCCGTGAGAATGCCCGTGTTTTTTTTTTTTTTGTAGATAAGTTGTATTATCAATTGTACAATGTAGAAAAAGAGAACTAAAGTTATATAAATCCTAATCCGTACTCACCTCATTAGAGCATAGTTCAAGAAACAACTATGAAACTAGATGAGAATGATGAATCACAGAAAATCATATAAGAAGAACATCCAAATATTTGAATGAATCTAATCTCTCTCTCTCACTCACCTCAGTTTTAGTAACACACGCGTAACTACTTTAACCAATTCTCCAACTTCCACATAGCACTAATTATCTTAGTTTATCAACCGGATTGAACATTGATCTTTATAAAAAAAAATTGTTCAAACTTTATCATTCTCCGTATTTACTTCTTTTTGTGGGGGAAAAAAGTACGATAAAGTAGCACTTGGACATATATAAACTAAAATTTGTTTTATCGTGATTAGATACATAATTAAATTATAGTTTATTAGATTAATCTGTGTCTAATTTAATTCGTAATGTGAGACATGCTAAACATTTTTAGCAAATTTATGTTAAAATGTTATTTTTCATTTTTTTGTACATAATAAAATAGAAGGTTTAGTGAATTAAACAATTAACTATAAAAAGAGCAACAAAAAAGAAGAGAAAGTAATAAATTCAAAAACAAAATAATAATGTGTTTAATCATAGGACTGAAATTTTTTTGGTATTTTATGTTACTATTATTTATATTTTCTTTAATAATATTTCAAGATATGTACTAATATTTTTATAATATATTTATTTATTATATGCTTATATATATATATATATATATTCACAAATATCAATCATCAACATATTTCAAAAAAATTTTGATACTTAATTATTAATTAATATTAGTATTCAAATTTATAATATTTAAAATATGTTTTGGAACCTTGTAAAAAATTGTTTCTCAGATTTTCAAATAATATGAATCAATTTGATTATTTTGTGACAAAAAATAATAATTATTTACAAAAATACAGTTTATTAAAAACTAAACGTGGATTTTAACATACAAATTTGTTATATATATATATATATATATATGTATCATATTAATATGGATTAGTAATTTAATAATCCAAATGTTTTATTTATGCTCACAATATGCAGGCATTAAAATAGTATAGTATACCATCTTACATAATCAATTTTAAAACATTTTTCCTACACTGATCTGATAAGAATACAACTGGTGTTACAAGTAAAAGACTAAACCAAACTGATGCTACATTCTATGGTTTCACCATCATTTAAATTTGCAGTTACTGGGGTGTGACTAGATTTATCACCAGAACAATTAAGAATTGCTCTTTTTGGCACAGTATGGTGATGGTTGTTTTGGCTCTCGGTTTGGTAGCTCGTGAATGCTCCTAAAGCTCCAAGAAACCCTTCATGTCTTAAGAACATTGCTTTTGCCTCACCTCTTGACCTAAAATAACCAAAATTCTAACAAGCTTTATCATCATACATAGTGGAAGAGTTTATCAAGTGGTTTTGGATTACCAGAAATGCACAGCAACAGAAATTGTGTCCATTGTGTACTCCAGCCCACGGATGAAAAATCCGCCAAAGAAAATACGCTTTAGGCCGAATCTAAGTGCATTCAAGTAAGCAATCTGGAGAGACAGAAAGAGAGAAATCAGAAAGTAATCATCAGCTTAGAGTTTTGTAAAATGCTTGCAGGAAGGAACAGACC
Source organism: Iberis pinnata (assembly GCA_900406425.1). Classification (NCBI taxonomy): domain Eukaryota; kingdom Viridiplantae; phylum Streptophyta; class Magnoliopsida; order Brassicales; family Brassicaceae; genus Iberis; species Iberis pinnata. The sequence continues at coordinate 27,668 of OVBE01001158.1, forward strand.
TGACCGATGTTATTTGATATCATTCTTAAAAGGGATCTGGCGACATCTTCTGGATGGTAATCTTCAAGTTCTTTGCCATCAGAAATTGCTTTCCCGAAGCTGGAAGCGATGGCTGTTGAGGTGAGACCAATCTACCGAAAGAGAATTAAAACTGGTTTTTTGATACCAATTCAAAATATAAACCCAATTAATTAACTACCTTTGAATAGTCTGTTCCACCATAGATATCCCCAACAAGCATGTCAATTACTCTGTTATTTCCATGGTGACTTAATTCAAGCAGCTCGTCGAAACTGAAATCAAGAGATATTTTAATTATTGGCTGCATGAAATGAGAGGCCTAAATAAGAAACTCACGTTTTGCATTTTGTTAAAAGCTTTCCAAGGCCCAAAAATGTTCCACCACCAAGGCTTGTTCCACTTATTCGTTCATACTTGCCATCTCCATCGACCTTGATCATGCTAACGCCAGAACCAATATTAACAAGGAGATATGGATATAAATCATTATGGTCGATCTCGACAAACTCCTTCTGCCCATCCAAATATGTAAAAGCTTCCCTTGGCACTGTCTGCAATCATTTTCAAACTTCAGGTGTATGCAACATCCCACAATTGTTTCATATATATATATTATTTGAAGAACATAATACAACACTTTGTGACCTAGACTCTTCAGAGTGCAAAGTAGCTAAAGTGCATCAGTAAGGATACAAACAATAAGTATGTTAGAAAGGGAAAGGGAAAGAGAACAGAAGAGATCCTACCTTTAAGAGAAAATTGGCACCGGCAACAAGACAATGCATCTCATCTTCTTTCTCAAAAAGAATTCCAAGGTTTTCATTAAAGAGATCTGCAAACTTAAATGCCCCACCACCTGTGGCCTTTTGGTACACAACATGTAAATTAGCAGACTGCACTACAATAAACGTCTCTCATGATAAAATCGTTAGCCTAACTTGCTTTTACCTTAACAAAAAGTTTATCACGAGCTGTGCTATTCAGATGATGATCCCCTGAATAATTAAGCCCCAAAGAGTAAGTGAACTAACAAACTAACTCAATCATCCATGCCAATAAATCAATAGACTATCTGAGAAAAGACATTCTTTATTGATCACTTATAAGAGAATCACTGAACATTTTCAAGTCACTGATATGATCATCCAGAAATTGGACAATAATGGTGTTTTGCTTCTATGACACTTACCTGAACAATGAAGAATATTGAATCGAATAAACTCTAAACAATCTTCAATCTTTGTGGTTTCAAACTTGGCGAAACAAAGCCTTCCTTGCAAAACGGAGCAACCATTACGAACGAAGTTGCTTCTTCCTCCGTCACGAGCCTCTTCGCAATGGTCTCCATTCGCCGAGAAATAGACAAGCTTTATTAGAGTCCCTGTAAAAACCAGAAAACACCAATCACAAATTCCCCAAAATCAAATCGAAATCAAAGTGGTGGTGTTTGCTTTTATGATACCTCCGATGTCGAGAGCCAAATGAGGGATTTGAAAGGAAGAAGGTGGAGAATTCGTAGAGAAGGGAAAGTCGTGTGGATCCATTGGCGTGTTTCTGTAAGATTCAACATTCAATGTTCAACTAATTTGGATCTAACCATCGCTGACTTGTTTGTTTTCTTCCCCATTCAGCAATGTTTGGTTTTACTTTTTCTTTCTGCGAAGAATTATTGCTGACTTGTCATTTTTTTTCTTTTTTATTTGTTTTGTCTTCATTTTTTGTAAGACATTCATGATTTAACACATAAAAACAAGAGTTTATTGTACTCTACAAAACAATATTGGTGTTTAAGTACTTTGTAATTAGTATTTTATGTATTATTTGGTATCTTTATAATTATACCAAAAATACTTCTAATTAATTTGTAATTTTTTATATACCGCAATTAAAATTATAATTTTTAATTTTTTAATTATTTTTTCCTTTAATTGTTATAATGCTATAGATATGAAAATAATTAATATATTAAGAGATTAAAGCAAATTGTAGAAAAGAAAAGTTAATAACTTACGAAATTAATCACTAATAGTAGTTTACCAAAAAGAAAAAAACTATTATATAAATTGTCAAAACTTTAATTTCGAATTATGACATTATTTTCACTTTTAGGTTTATATAAACATGGATCAACTTGTTTGTTGTGAATTCATGTTTTTAATTTTCACAAGTTCTAGATGAATACTCGTCGTGAATAGTTTTCATATTGTTGTGAATGAATATGGTGAATAATTGTTGTAAATAACCATGGTGTATTACTTTTGTGAATAAGATTCGTGCATGATGGATGTGGTATGTGAGCTATATGTGGTTTCATGAACGATATTTAATCTCGTGAATAGAGTTTAAATCTCGACTTAAAACACATGAACAATTAAAAAAACAAATAAATCGTTATAGTGAATTATTAAGTTCAAAGTAAATTACTAAAGTAGAAGATATGAAACATAACATGCATCTAAATAAAAAAATAATCCACAAAAGTGTATAAACATAAAATGATATCTTTTTTTCAACTTCCATTTGGGCAGTCTCATCAACATTATCACCATGTCCGCCTTAAAAATATAAACTAACTACTTACATATTATAAACAAAAAGAACATCATCTTCACCACCACAAATGGATACACCTTAATGAAACTTATTCATGTGCATGAATAACATTCATATGAATAAATACCATTCACATTAATAGCTATCAAGATATTGGGTCTTTGCTTGAACTGTATCTCCCATTTATTTATCTTTTTGTTAGGCGATATATGAAAAAGAAGGAGGTGGTCACTTATGTTTTTTTTTTGGACTTCGACTAAGGTTTTGGATCTTTTAGATTTTTGTTTTTATTTTTGGTTTATCCTTTAAAATAATCTTATGTTTAATATTTTATTAGTTTTAATTTTATTAGAATTTATTTACAAAATTAAGGAGGATCAAAACAGCAATGTTACACATGAAAAATACTCTTTTGTCAATGAATGTAAAATATACCTTCTTTCCAAATTATGAAACATAAAAGTATTTATATATCAAATTCTTTCTGAAAAATGTCTTCAATTTTTTTATGATAAAAATTGCTTTAAATAAATAAGAAGGAATAAATTCCATATATCGATTAGATGTATAATTATTATCTGGCATTCGCTTTAAAAGTTAGGATATCATGATCTAAACATTTATATATATATATATATATTATGAATTATATATATATATATATATATATATATTTGAATTTGAATAATCTATTTAATCAAACTATTTTTGAAATTTTAAAGCTATTTTAAATTTATGGTATTTTTGGAACATAAAATTTTGATGTGGTAATTTTAGAGAATTTTGTGATATTCTTAGAATTTTTGGTAGCGTGGAGTATTTTTAGAATATACATAGTTTTATGGTATTTTGAGATTGTTCCTAAAACATATACAATTTTTCTGTAAAAGATAAATTTAAATTTAATTTTATAATCAATTTTATACTTTTTAGAACTAATTTCAAAAGTTTCAGTTTAAAAAAAAATTCAGTTTTCTTTTATAAAAATAAAGATTCAGTTTTTTTAATGTCGGCTTTGGATCCGGATACAGATTTAGATTAGGATATCCTGAAATCTGAGAAATACGGATTCATCCCACTGCTAATATCGATGCTTGAAAGGAGCTTTTTCTTAGGCATGAGCTTCTCGTTTTGGGCCCAGTTCTTCATCCAAACTTTCTCGCCCTTACTTTGCTTGTTTTCGATTGTTAAATGTTAACTTTATGTATCTTTAGTTTCTTATCTCTTTGTTTTGATCTTTTTAAGTAATTTGGTGTTTTGTTTATTATCCCCGATTAGTCATATTAGATCTAGGAAAACCACCTTCATGGATCATATATCCTTTTTTACGATCCCGCGTTGGTCATCACTAAGATTCCGGGCAATCAGAAGTTTTTTTTTTATAGTTTAGTTAAATTAGTAATGTTAGTTATTTTGATAAAGGAGCTTGTTAAACTCCGATATGGAGTATGTATCAACCTCTTTGTGAGGTTCCTTACCCGAAAATGGGTGTGTAATTCCCCTAAATAGGATTGTATGTATTTAATGTGGGTTTGATATGGAGTATGTACTATAACTAGTTTGACGGCAAAAAAGAAAAACAAAAAAATCCGTGTAGCTTAAAAAATTTTGGTGTTATGTAATCGTTTTCACGGACCCGATTAAATGCTTTCTCCTCTCTCTTCACCTTACAAGTTGACCTTTCAACTTTCCCTCGTGCGATTCCAGTTTTCGTTTCTCGCAACCTTCTAATCATCATTACAAGCATGCATCTATCTTTTCTTTCACTTTTTTTCCTGCAGCACGCCGCCGCCATTTCAGTTTCAGGTGGTTCTATCACATCCCTATCCCGCCATTTAGTAAAAGGGGTGATTTGTTTTTAGGAAATTTTATAGCTAAGTAAGCTAAACTAGTTGGAAGAACTAGTTAGTTCAGCTGGGCGAGTAGAAGGGCATCTCAACCAAACTCAATGAGCTGAATTGAATATTATCCTAGCTGAGTGAGTGGTAAGATAACATTCAACCTTCATGAACTAAAAGAGTTAGGTAGCTCATAGGTGAAAGTTTACCAAGCAAACAGTTGCAACTGTTTGCTAAATGGACACCGATTGAAAATGTGCAACGAAAGGTTGGTGTCTTTTTCTTTAAGAGATACCCCATTCACCCCCTATATAAAGGAGAGCGTGGGAGAAGAAAAAACATCTTGAAAAACACATAAAGATCACCTCCAAACACATATAAGAGAGATAATATTATGATCGTACTATGTATAGTGGTTTACCAAATCTAAACATTTATATATATATAGTACTATGTATTATGTATACAAAGTTATGAAATGGAAAGGATATCAGGATCTAAACATTTATATATATATATATATATATATATTATATATATATATATTTATATATAGGAAAAAAGACTGCAAGTGCATGCTTGCTCTGCTTGGGCTCATGACCGGTTCTGACTGAAAGAGAGAGAGAGAGAGAGAGAGAGAGAGAGAGAGAGAAAGAACGAGTCCAAAAAAGTGCGAGCTAAGAACGAGTCCAAAATGGTGCAAACCAAGGACGTGTCCGAAAAGATGTGAACCAAGGACGGTTACTTTTCTTAATCACAATTACGATCGTACTATGTATAGTCGTTTACAAAATCTACAACAAGGATCTCGTTCCATTATGCTGAGGAGTTCTCTATTCTCCTAACATGTGTTAAGATTTATGACAACCCAACACAACTTGTGTCACGTTTTATTGGTGGTTTGCGACCATAATTACAAAACTCCTTGGAAAAAGTAGATCCTCTCTCCGTTAGCAAAGTATATAAACAAGTTGTGTTCTTTGAGCAATAACAACAACGATCATCATTGTGGTACTCACAAGTTTCACGTTCTCGACCTTCTGATGTTCAAGCAACAACATATGCAAAACAAAAAAAACCAACCAGAGAATAGTGCATCACGACAACAACCAACATCAGATGAACAACAACTTCGATGATCTTCCAGACCTAATGCGTTAAGATGTTATTCATGCGGAGAACCTGGTCATCGCCAAACAGCTTTTTCTCACCAGTCTCAACGTGGCTTACTCCTTTATGATACAATTGGTGAAGCAATCACATATGTGGTTTCTGATGAAAACATCACTGAAGACCACATTGCTTCCATCCACGAGACACATGGTGACGCGGGTCATATGCTGGTTTTGCGTCATACTTGTATTGCTCATAAACGTCAAGATGACCATTGGTTACGTACAAATATCTTTTGTTCGACATGAAAAATAAGGGGGTGTGTATGTAGCTTCATCATCAATTCAGGAAGCTGTCGGAACGTTATATCAGCACCAAGTATTGATAAACTAGGTCTACCTATAAAGGTTCACCCATATGCTTATGCTTTAGGATGGCTTAGTGATGGTGTCTCTGTCAATATTACGCATCATGCGTTAGTTTTGTTCTCCATAGGTCCTCTCTACCATGATTGCATGTACTGTGACATTGCACAAATGAATGTGGGTCACTTACTTTTAAGAAGACCTAGGGAATTTGATCGGAAAGTTATACATGATGGTGCCAAGAATACATATTTTCATATGGGAGACTCATCAAACATTCCTTCTCCCCACGAAAGATTCAGCGGCACCTCCACCTTCGCCATCATCGATGCCCTTAGCTCTCCCGACTGTATAAATTGCTTTTCAGAACATCACTCATTTGCTCTTATTCAACCTTTGACATCCGACATTGCTTTTGCGTTGGTCCCTTCCGCATCACCAATGCCATCTCACACAACTTTGGCTCCGGAAATCACAAAATTACTTAGCAAATTTAGTGAAATATTTCCAGTCAACTTACTAGCCACCTTGCCACCATTACGAGACATCCAACACCAAATTGATCTTAGTTCAGGTGCAACACTTCCTAACCGCACGCACTACCAGATGAGTCCGACTGAGCATGAAGAATTGCACCGATAAGTCGAAGAATTACTTCGCAAAAATCATATTCACGAGAGTCTTAGTCCATGTCTCATTGATAGTCGTGCCATCAATAAAATAATGATGCAACATCAATTCCCCATTCCTTGAGTTGATGATCTTTTAGATCAAATAGGCTCTGCCTCTATGTTTTCAAAGATTGATATAAAGAGCGGTTATCTTATATTTGAATTTGACTAAGCGACGAATGGAAGACGCATTAATGCCGTTCTGGTTGTCTAACAAACCTAGCACATTCATTCTGTCATGAATCAAGCACTTCGACCGTTCATTAATAATTTTGTTGTTGTATTTTTCGATGACATACTGATTTTCAGCTCCACTATGGTCGAACACGTGAACCATCTTTGCAAAGTCCTTCTTGTTTCACGAACCGAGAAGCTCTTTGTAGGCTTGACCAAATATGCTCTTGGGGTTTCTTGAGGTACCCTTTCTTGGGTATCTTTTCTCGGCTAAAGTTCTCTCTGCCGACACCACAAAAGTTGACACTATTCTTTCATCGCCCGAACTTCGCACCATCATGGATTTTTTTCCATGGCTTAACATCTTTTTACCGTTAGTTCAAAGCCAACTTTACCTCCTATATGAAACCTATCATGGATTGTCTCAAAAAAAAAGAATTTTTCTTGGACCACCGAAGCCATCACAACTTTCTCAATCATTACAGAAAATCTCACAACATCATCATTGCTCATTTTGCCCGACTTTACACAAACATCTGAGCTCCATTTTGAAGCATCTAGGTTGGGCATTGGTGGTGCTTAGCCAAGGAGGTCGACCCATAGCATATTATAGCGAAAATGTCCCAGGCGCTCGCGGACGCTACAATACTTATGATGTTGAGTTTTATGCTATTATTCAAGCAATGAAACATTGGCATCATTATTTTATTTACCGCGACTTTGTTCTTTATATGGATCTGACGCTCTTAGACATCTTGATTGTTAAGCTAAATTTTCTACTCGATATGTTAATTGGATTTCTTTCTTACATAAATTTACGTTCTCTATTCGTCATTAAGAAAGACACTTAAATCGTGTTGGTGATGCCCTCAGTCGCCGCAATGCCCTTCTCACATCAATACATGTTAAGGTGATGGGTTTTAGCAGGTTTTCTGATCTTTATGCATGATCCGTTTTTGGCATTCAAAGATGTCTAACTTGGCTTGCCTAGCGATTACACTTGTCACGAGGGATACCTATTCAAAGGGATTCTGTTATGCATTCCAGAATGCAGCTTGCGCCTACAACTCATCCGTGAACTCCATTGCAAGGAACATATGGGCCAAGATTGCAGTTTACACCTTTTCGCTTCATCTGATTTGTGGCTAACTCTCCTCCATGACGTTTAACGTTTTGTGGCTTGATGCGCGACTTGTCACCAAGCTAAAGGAAAATCAACGAATGCTGGTCTTTATCTCCCATTACAGTTATTGGCACAACCATGGACAGATTTGAGTATGGATTTTATTCTCGGTCTACCGTGAACTCAGAAAGGAAACAATTATGTTTTCGTTGTTGTTGATCGCTTCTCCAAGATGGCTCACTTTATTTCTTGTAAGAAGTTAATGTTGCCGTTCTCTTCTTCCGTGAAGTTCATCGATTACATGGTTTGCCTATTTCCATCATTTTCGGTCGTGATACACATTTCATTAGTTATTGTTGGCGTTCATTATGGAAGCTACTTGGCACTTGTTTAAATATGAGTACAACTTATCACCCTCAGGCGGATGGTCAAACGGAAGTTACTAATCGGTCTTTGGGTAATTTGTTACGTTGCTTGGTAGGTGATAAGATCAAGTCTATGGATGCTAATTTTTGTCAGGAAAAAATTGCCCATAATCATGCTTTGAATCGTAGTCTAGGCTATACTCCTTTTCACGTGGTTTACGACATCGTTCCATGTTGCCCATTAGACTTACCTGATGTCCCAGATAAGACTCAATTTCATGGTGATGTAATCGAATTTATCTCTGATTTACAGGACATCCATGCTTCAGCTCAGGCTAACTTAGAGATTGCGATAACCAAGTATAAGGCTTCGGTAGATCTCAAACGATGTGAAGTTATTTTTGAGCCTGGCGATTTAGTTTGGGTTGTCCTCACAAAGGAACGCTTCTCCGCCCATGAGTACAACAAGCTTCATTCTCACAAGGTTGGTCCGGTTCAGGTCTTAGAGTGTATCAATCCCAACACTATCGAGTTCGACTGCCGTCTGATTTGCGCACATCACATGTTTTAAATATTGTTAGTTGTAACAGAAATGTTGAAGAGAAGAAGAGTAAAGAATCTGTTACTTCCATTAATTCTCAATTGTTCATACAACATTACATTTATATGAAATGAATTGAACCAACAGAAATAACTCGAACCGGTTTACACCAAAATCAATTTAACATCTAATATTCCCCCTCAAGATGGCACAAAAATATAAATGAGTGACATCTTGCCAATAAGAGAAGTAAATTTATTTGGAAAGAGAGGCTTAGTGAATACATCAGCAAGCTGAGAATCAATACGAACATGAAGTGTCTTGATCAAACCACTTAGAACACGATCCCTCACTTGATGACAATCTAAGTCCACATGCTTAGTCCTCTCATGAAAGACAGAATTATTAGCAATGTGTATGGCAGCCATTGAATCACAGAAGAAAGGAACAGGTGCAGACTGAGGAACCTGTAATTCTGTTAACAAATTGACCAGCCAAATGACCTCTTTAACAGCAAATGCCATTGCCCTGTACTCAGACTCTGCAGAAGAGTGAGAAACAGTATCTTGTTTCTTGGATTTCGAAGATAGCAAAGCAGTCCCTAAGAACATATAATAGCCAGAAGTTGAACGACGAGTATCAACACAGGATGCCCAATCTGCATTTGTGAAAGCCTGGAGTTGAAGATCATATGTTGAGGAATAGAACAGACCCAAGCCAATAGTACCCTTCACATAATGCAAAACTTTGTATGCAGCTTTGAGATGAGAAAGCTTTAGAGATGAAGAGAACTGACATAACTTGTTGACAGCATAGGTGATATCACGACGAGTGATTGTGAGATACATCATGTGGCCTACTAACATTCTGTACAGACTTGGATCATCAACAAGAGGTTCAGAAGAATCCTGAGACAATTTTATACTTGGATCTATAGGAACACTAGAAGGTTTAGAAGCCAGCAAGCCAGTTTCCTCAAGCAATTCCAAAACGTATTTGCGCTGACAAATAGAGATACCTGCACTAGAACGTGCTATTTCTAGTCCTAAGACGTACTTCAAAACACCCAAATCATGGAGCTTAAAAGCTGCTTTCAAACCACAAATAACAGTCCCAACCGCCAAATCATTATTACTGGCCACTATAATATCATCTACATACACCAAGACAGCCAAAAAAGTACCATTGACAGATTTCACAAACAATGTGTGATCTGTTTAAGACTTACGAAAGCCAAGATGAAGTAAGACATCACTGAATTTCAAGAACCACTGTCTAGATGCCTGCTTCAAGCCATATAAGCTTTTCTTTAACTTACAAACATCATTAGGTGGTAGAATTTCCCCCTCTTTAGGTGTATATCCTGGAGGTAACTGCATATAAATCTCCTCATTAAGCTCCCCATTAAGAAAAGCATTGAAAATGTCTAGTTGGTTATGACTCCAGTTCTTAGCAGCAGCAACAGCCAATAATGTTTTGACTGTAGTCATCTTAGCTACTGGTGAAAAAGTCTCAACAAAATCAATGCCTTCTTGTTGGGTATAACCCTTAGCAACAAGTCTTGCTTTGTGTCTCTCCAAACTACCATAATCAAAGAGTTTGAGCTTATAAACCCACTTACAACCTATTGCACGTTTATCAGGAGACAAAGAGCAGTTATCCCACGTATGAGTACTTTCAAGTGCCACCAATTCTTCATTCATGGCTTGCAACCATTCATCAAACTTCTTAGCTTGATGAAAGGACTTAGGCTCATGATGAAGAGTCAAAGCGCTAACATATGCCTTATAGTCAGTAGAAAGATGATCATATGTGAGATAAGAAGCCAAAGGATGAGAAACCCCTGCTTCTGTAAGATTACAGAAGTAATCCTGTAGATATGTAGGAACTTTAGAAACACATTTTGAATTCTCAGGCAGAGCAGGAGAGATACCAGAAGTATCAGACTACATAATAGAATCATGAACACCAAGATTTGAAGAATCATGTGAACTAGAACTGAAGAAATCATTATACACAGGAGCTTGATTTGCAGCAAAGAGAAAGATGGTCTCATGAAAGATGACATTTCTTGAGATGTAAAACTGATTAGAGTCCACATCAAGAAGTCTATATCCTTTGTAACCATCTGGATAGCCCATGAAAACACAAGGTCTTGATCGTGGTTAAAACTTAGTTCTACTCTTTGGAGAAGTAGAACAATAAGCCAAGCATCCAAAAACTTTCAAATTACTAAATTCTGGTTTCTTTCCAGTGAGTAATTCAAATGGAGATTTGTTCTTAAGGAGAGGAGAAGGAAATCTGTTGATGAGAAACACAGCAGTCAACACACATTCTCCCCAATACACTAGAGGTGTGTGAGACTGAAACATCAAGGCCCTTGCCACATTTAAAATGTGTTGGTGCTTTCATTCAACCACTGAATTTTGTTCAGGAGTCTCTGGACATGAATGAAAAGCAACTATGCCTTTCTTTTTATATAAATCTGTAAATTTTAGTTCTGGAGCATTATCTGACCTTACTGCCTTTATTGTCACTTTATATTGAGTCTCCATTAAGGTGAGGAAATCTGGGAAAAGAGTGAGAACTTCAGCTTTGGTTCTGAGAAGATAAAGCCATGTGCTTCTAGTGTGATCATCCACAATGGTGAGGAAGTATCTATAACCCTCTGCAGTTGATACAAAAAAAGGACCCCAAATGTCTATGTGTAAGAAATCAAATGGTTTCTCACACAAGTTATTCTTGGAAACAAAAGACAAATGTTTCTGTTTGGCAAGTGGGCAAATTCCACAATGAAAATGACCTTTATTTCTTTGTTTAAAACCAAGTACAGCAGAAAGAGTTTCAACTTTATCCATAGATGGGTGACGTAGTCTACTATGCCAAATAATAGAATCAACAACTACATTCATATGTGCTGTGATTTGAGAAGTAGACTGATTGATAGA
>OVBE01001159.1:0-13838 GCA_900406425.1 Iberis pinnata
TTACCTTGGGGAACTCATTCATCCAAGTTCGCCTCTACCTCGTCGACACGAAGGTCGCCACGAGAAATAGAGGATTCAGCAAGGTTGGTACGGGATGACGACATAATTACCGACCTAGTTACCNAGCTAATATTCTAGAGAGAGAAAGTAGAGAGAAGGGAGAGTGATTTCTACCTGCAAAAGGAATTCTGAAACTTAAAATGAAGATATGAAGTGGTGAAGGGGTATTTATATCCTGAAGAGATGACGGTTACCGAGGCGTGTAATGATTGCGCTTGGGAAACTGAAGCGCTGCGAATCTTTAGCTTTCCCCTACGAAAACGATTCGATAAAGCCTATGAAGATGATTCAATAAAGCCTATGAAGCATTTAATGCGCCTGACCCAAAATACACTTTATTCAGGAGGTCATTCGCCGATTTGGAGTTTCATCACCGACCTGGGGGGGGACTAACTATTGATACCAGGTTTAGCACCTGCCCAGAAAGCCCATTTCGACTCAAAGCTAGCTGGACGCCGACGTGATGAAGAGAAAGGACCCACAAAGACGAAAGCTATATGGGCCGACTTGACGAGCTGGGCTGTCCAGCTCGTGGCCCATTAGGTTAAATCTATGTAATTATGGTTTTTACCTTATGTCTTCATATAAATACTCATGTAATCACTCTTAAAAAGATATATGAAATTCTTCTAAGCTTTGACCCACACAATCTAAGACCTAAAACTACTTGTTAAGTCTTGATTCAACAGAGTGGGATCGATCCAAGGTTTGAGTGGATCGATCCGAATGTTGGAGCTGGGCTAGGTCGAGGCGAGTACACTGCTGAGAGACTGGATCGAGCTGGCTGCTAGGTGGGGTCAATCCGTGAGATCGATCCAAGTTGAATGTGTTTCGATGGGTGGGATCGATCCAAGCTGAGGTTAGATCGATACAGAATGTTGTGAGGATCGATCCGATGGTGAAGCTGGATCGATCCGGGCCTTGTGCTGATCTATTCCACACATTTTCCTTTGCTCTTCTGAAAATTCACAGTTCTTCCTGAAAGCTCCTGAAAGTCCTGAAAAATCTCTAAAATGCGTGCATATGCGAATACTAATGCAAAATCCCTAAAAATCACAATTTACTAAAAACAACTATAAATGTGATATATGCACACCTAAAGACCTCAAAATTGATGCTAAATTACTTCTAAAAACCATGAAAATACATAGTCATCGGAATTCGAAAGGTTATCAGGTTTGAAGCTAGGTTGACATGCAAGATTTATTCATGAATATAGTTCTTAACTTACAAAATAATAATAGACTAATCTCCTCCCAAAGTATAAGACCCCTATAATCGAATTACCAAATACAAACTCCCGTCGTATTTAAACAATTCAATCATGCAATGATTACATATTTGATATGTTCATAAGCATCAAAGACAATACTCCCGCAAGCAGAGACACTTACTCATCTAGACTAGGTCAGGTTTCTGAAGAAAATCCCTTTGTATTTATTAACCTAATATCATGAACTAGGTGATCAGGCTAATTCAAGAAATGATAACAAATCTAAACTAAGAACCTAACAATTCAAATTCGTAATGTCAAATCCTAACTATCAAACCTGATTTCCCTGGGATAAACCCTACAACCTAACAAGGTGACTACTCATAAATGACCAAGAAATCAACAATCATCAATAAAGAAGAACACATGAAAGAAATCGAATTGTATAAAAGTAAAAGACAGTTCAGAAATCTTCTCGAAATACAGGGTTGAAAATCTCTTCTCTCTGAAAAGCTCTGAATTCTCAAAAAGTAATTAAAATCTAATATGTTGTTTTAAAAAACGAAGCCTAAAGATTTTATAATGATCTCATAAAATAAGAAAAACCTAATCTAATAAGGCAAATTCACTATAGGTCTTGAGGACGAATGCACCTTTTTGATAATTTCCAAGCTAACTCGGGTGATGGGATCGATCGATACAAGTAGGGATCGATCGATCTGTCGTTCAGATTCTTCCGAGATTGATCGATCTAGGATGAGATTGATCGACCTATTTTTACGTATATCTCTAGGAGATTTGGATAGATCGATCCAGGCATGGATCGATCGATCTCTCTTCATGCGATTGCTAGATCGATATTTTCACTTGGGTTCTATCCATCCATCTTCATTTTGTTCATTTGCACCTCAAATCTTCTGAAACCCATCGTTTTTTCTCAAGAATGTTGCAAACACCTAAAATCCTAAAAACATACCAAAAGCACATGGAAAACACTCGAACGATGCCAAATATCAAGTATGAATACCCACTATAAGTCATAAAAATCGAGTTATATCAACTCCCCCAGACTTAGATCTTTGCTTGTCGTAAAGTGAAGCAAGACCAAATCTAGAGAAGAGGTTTGAAAACCACACATGAACTCTCAGAATCCCAGCAACCTTAAGTTCACCAATCTTTAGTGGTTTTTTTTGTTTGCACCAGCAAATTTCATTTAAAAACTAAAGGTTTGATACAAGCTCCCTAAGAGCTGATTTTGCTACGCAATCGGCTTTCTCGTTACTAGAACGGGGAATTGCCACGAAAGAAATACAATTAAAAAGTGAAGCTGCTCGAATGATATCTGCCACAATACCATACATCTCCGAGAATACGCTAATACCGTTGATAGCGTTGACTAGTTGAGACGAATCCGATGCAAAGATAGCACCGGCAGTTCTATCTTGTGCAGCTCTAACCGCTTCCCACATCGCGAGGGCTTCAGCTATGAGTTCGGATCCCACATGTGTCATAACCTTGGATGATATCGTCGTACAAACTCCATTTTCTTCTTGAATCCACGCTAGTCCCGCTGTACAAAGATCTTTAGACCATGCTGCATCAGAGTAATGAACAATGCCATCACAATTTAGAGGTGGGTAGGGTGAGCAGGGAGTTGTATTGACCATGCGCAATTGTGCAATCTGCCATTCCTTAGCATCTCGAACAGCCTTGGTGAGGACCTCTTCCACCTTAAAGATTCTTCTCTGGAATAATATGTGATTTCTAGCATTCCAAAGAGACCAAATGATCCAAGCCGCTAAATACTTTCCGTTTATACCAGATGGTGGGAGACATATACGTGAGTATATAAGGCTCCAAAACTCAGGGAAGGTGGAATAATTACTCGGGTTAACCGGAATAGTGAAGGGAGCTAAAGACCAGACCTTGGTGGCAAAGGGGCAGTGACAGAACAGGTGTTCGATCGTTTCAGGTGAGCTGCACACTGCACAGCTTGTTCCCACTATAATTCTGCGAGTTCTCAAATTATCTTCAGTAGGGATTGCTCTATGGAAAATTCTCCAAATCAATAGCTTCAATTTTTCAGGGATCTTCATATTCCAGAGCTCTTCGATCCATTTATGAGGTGTCCCTGTAACATGATTATCACAATCTCTCTTTGCTCCAATCGCCGCATAGTATCCCGATTTAGAATTGTATATCCCTGATTTATCGGGTAGCCAAATCTTTTTATCCCTAATACCCAATGAGCTAGGTTGGAGCATTAAGATGTCATTGACCAAGGTTGGGAAAGCTTGCTTGACTCGGTGAGGGATCCATTCCTTTCGGTCATTTAAAAGTGTAGCCACTGTGATATTTGAAAGATGTCGAGGTATTGGGCCAAAAGGTAGTTGTTTGCGCTTTAGGGAGGTCCATGCATCTTCCCAAATCCTTATCGATTTTCCATCTCCAATTACCCAACCAAGATGATTGGTGACGAGTTCTCTCCCCTCTAAGATGCCTTGCCATCCGTGGGATGATGATGTTCTACCATTACACGATAAGAAGTTCAAGTCGGGATAATATTTCCCTTTTAAAATCCGGCCCAACAAGCTCTCCGGAATCTCTTTTAAACGCCATGCGATCTTACCTAAAAGTGCAATCTTGAAAGCTTCAATGTCTCTAATACCAAGTCCACCTTCGTTTTTATTTTTCATGAGCTTAGTCCACGCTATCCATGAGATCTTTCGAGTGCCTTGAGATGTATCCCACCAAAATCTTGTGATTGCCGATTGGATACGGTCACAAAGGGATAGAGGTAACTTGAAGCAAGACATGGCAAATGTTAGGATAGCGGATAGAACACTCTTGATCATTGTTAGATGGCCGGCAGTTGATAAGAAGCGTGATGACCAACTCACTATTTTTTGTTGGGTCCTATCAATAATCGAGTCAAAGAGGTCTTTTTTCCGCCTTCCAAGTAACTCCGGTAACCCCAGATATCTCCCCATACCTCCTTCTTTTGTTATCATTAACGTACGTTTGACTCTTTCCTTTAGGGACGAGTTCGCTTTTTTGGAGAAGGTGATAGATGATTTTTGTACGTTGATGAATTGACCCGATGCTTTCTCATACATGGATAAAATCTCTTTTAAGGCCGATACACTTTTGGGCGAAGTGCTGCAAAAAAACATTGTGTCATCGGCGAAAAGGAGGTGGTTTACACGTGGGCTCTCTTTGGCTGCTCTATATCCGCTCAGTTTCCCATATTGTTCCGCATGTTTGCACAATCCCGAGAGAATCTCACTACAGAGAATGAATATATAGGGTGAGAGGGGATCCCCTTGTCGAATGCCTCTACTTGGTGATACAAATCCCTGTGTCGAACCATTGAAGAGGAATTTGTAAGTAACCGTGGAAATACATTCCATGATCCATTTTACCCATTTGGAGTGGAACCCAAACTTTATGAGAACAATCTCTATAAACTTCCATTCCAGGCGATCATACGCTTTTGACATATCCGTCTTAACTGCCATTGCGCATCTTGATGTTGCTTCAGAGGTTTTAAGAGAATGAAGTACCTCTTGTATGATAAGGATGTTGTCGGAGATAGCTCTTCCAGGTACAAATGCCGATTGATTCTCGGATATTAGTGAAGATAAAATCGGTTGCAATCTTCGTGAGAGTAGCTTCAAGATGATCTTGTAGTATACATTGCATAGAGCAATTGGTCTATAGTCTGAGACCTTACGAGCATCCTTAACCTTCGGGATTAGGCGAATATGTGGCTCGTTTATCCTAGGCGGTAAACGGCATGTTGAGAAGAAATGTTGTATCTCCGAAATTATGGCCGGCCCAACCGTATCCCAATTTGCGTGATAGAAGCTAGCAGAGAAGCCATCCGGACCCGGGGCTTTGTCGGCATGGATGGAGAAGTAGGCTTCCTTAATCTCGCTTGGAGAAGGGTCACGCGTTAGTAAAGTATTCGTTTCCTCCGATACCACTGGTAGAATTGCCTTAGTCATAACTTCATCAAAACAAGTTGGTTGGGATTTAAAAATTTCTTTGAAATAACCAGTAATGGTTTCCAAGATTTGCTTCTCTTTAAAAACCGGTTCACCTTTATCGGTTTCGAGTACCGAAATAGTGTTTGTTGCTTTTCGCCCTTTCGAAACGGCATGAAAGAAGCTTGAGTTACGGTCCCCTAGTGAGAGCCACTGGAGCCTACTGCGTTGTCTCCAATAAGCTTCCTCTTCTTCATAGTCTTTATTGAGCTGTTGTTGGATATTGATTATCAAATTATCATCAACAAAAGGTCGAGTAAGCGCTAACTCCAGTTCTATCCGATTCTTGTTAATTCTGGTCATCTTTTGAGCATGTTGATCTTTTGACCACTTAACAATAGCTCCTCTTACGTGTGAGATTTGGTTCCCCACATTCCCATTATTGGGAGTCAACCATACTTCTCTGACGATTCTCTTAACCTCTTCGTTTTCTCTTAAACGTCTATCGAATCGGAATATTGTCTTTCTTTTCTTTCTTGAGATATCAAGGTGAGTAACTAGGGGTTTGTGATCCGACCCTTCAAAATGTAGGTATTCGCATCGACATAGCGGGAAAAGGTCAAACCAATCAGTATTGGCAATTGCTCGATCAAGGCGACATCGAATGGTTTGTTTATTTCGGACTCCTCTCCACAAAAGAGGGTCCCCCGAGTGACATATGTCGAATAGATTACCCGATGACATGAATGTTCGGAAATCCGTGAATGAGCTTTCGGGTCGGCGCTTACCATCCGTCTTTTCTTCATTACTCAAAATATCATTTAAGTCTCCGGTTACCATCCATGGACCATTCCGAAGTTTGGCTGTTTCAACCATCAATTCCCACTGTTTCCTTCTCATACTAATATCATTGTTTGCATAGACAAAAGACAAGTACATGGAAAGATTCTCATACATCAAACGAATGTCAATAAGATTATCATATGAAGTTAAAACTTGGACCAAAAGATCTTCCTTCCAGAGGAGAATGAGGCCTCCTCCACCATGGCCATGTGGAGAGACTTTAACATATTTAGATAGATTCAGAAATTGTAGCTTGCGAAGAACAAAGTCGTCAGCATTCTTTGTCTCCGAGAGGAAAATTATGTCGGGAGATTGTTCTTTGGTAATCTCCTTTAAACGTTGAACTGTCTCGGGATTCCCCAAACCTTGACAGTTCTATGCTACAATTTTTAAGGAAGAGGATCGGATGGATGTTGAAAATCCATCGGTCCTGGCTTTGGTGGTCTTGATGTGTCGGGTTTGAGATTATCCTTTAGGATAGAGGTTTGAGTTCCTTGTGGCTTCTTCAGATTTTTCCCATTACGAGACTCACTTAGCACTCTCCTTTTTGGAGAGGCTGCCACTTGACGAGTCCTCCTCTTACTTAGAGACAATCCTGCTAGTACTTTTTGGGTTGGTTGGAGCTGTCGTTTACCCGGAGGTCTGCCCAATTTCTTATTGAGGGCTAGGCGTGATGGAGAGATGATGGCATTTGTTCCTTCTTCAATTACAGAACGAGTCTGTGAAGAGTAGGGATACGATTCTGTATTGGGGTTAGTTGCACATCTTGAGGAGGTGGGCTATTATCGGTCTTCTGGGCTTCTAAAATCCTATTCTTCTCATCTAACAGATTTCTAGCCATTACTTATGCGTTAAGTAATAAATCACCATTATCCTCTGCTTGCTTGTATCTAATTTGCCTAGCCGCACTCTCGATTGGATCCGCACAGCTTGTGTATTGGATCATGACATTTCTTAATTCTTCCAGAGCTTCTTCTAAAGTTTCATTAGGTATCTCTTTTGGTGGAGGCGTTGGTGGCCTCCTCTCTAGGCTCGGTTTTCTACTTTGAGGGATGGCGTGATCTTGTGCAATACGACCCTCTGGGTCTAGGTGTGTAGATCTAGCCGAACCCTGTGCACCTCCTGGAGAAAAATGGGCTGAATGTGATCTCGTACCTCTATCCTTAGCCAAACTTCTTGAGTTTTGCATTAAGGGCTTTGCTTCGGATCTGTGATGATGAGTTGAGGAGAAGGTTCTTGAAGTTTCTCGATGGGAGGGATTTACTACAGGTCGTCTGTCTTGAGGATATCTTTTTGGCATATACTGCTTAGGTAAGTTCCATCTCGAGAGAGCCTGATGGTAAGGGGGGTCGGACCGAACCCTTTCTTCTCTGCTTCTCTTTCTAGAGAGTTCAAGTCGAAGGTCAGAGGAAGGAGTACAGTCAGGTTTGGCTTTCTCTGAGATTAAGGCTTGTATCTAAAACAGAATTTGTTACTTGAAAATGATGAATCGATTCCATATCTTTTTAACTTTGACTATCATGAATTGATTCCTTCTCTTTAATCAACTTTCTTTCTAGATTCTGCTCATTTTTCACCAATTCTGAAATTTCTTCTACTGCTTCTTCTTTAATCGATTTGGTCCTTCAGTGGAGACAAATTCATGTTGTCGACTCTCGCGGGATAGGTTTCGTTCCTTTTCCATAAATCGAAGGTTCAAGAGGATCTAATACAATCCGTAACTCTCTTTGGTTCTCGTTAAAAGAATCGTTTCTCACTTGATTGTCATTATCCTCAACCGAAGAATTCACCAATACCCACTGATTTTGAACGTATAGCTTCGAACACTTGTCCCATTTTTTGTAGTAAGAGATTCTTTTATATCTAATATTCTTTTCGATTGTAGATCAATTTACGATTCAGATACACCACCTAATTGACAAACCCTAACATCATGCAATTTCTCTTGTTCTACTTGCAGAAATACACGAAGATCGTCCATCCGATTAAAACGTAAAACAGAACCAGAACCAATGTTTAAAGTAACACAAAGATACTCGAATTAAACACAAAGTATGAGAGAAATTAGAGAAAGAAAAACACACAAAATTTCATCGATAATCTTCTATTGTTCTTCTGTCCTTTGTTATATTGGACATCGACATCTTCACTTCATCTTGAACATGATAATCTTCTATTAAATATCTTAGTTAGTAAAGCTTCACATATATATCACTATGGTCACTCTTGTGTTGACTTTATGAATCAGCTATGGAGCTTGCGTTATCTTTGGAGAAACTTACAAATGAAAAGCTTCTCAAGTTACAAAGTGTAAGCTGTTTCATAGCAATAAGCTAGAGCACACTTTTATATTAAAACAGATCTTCACAACTAATGTTCAGCTTGTTCTAGGCGAGCAGGAGAAAAAGAAAAAGATAGACTAGTTTTTTATATTAACCTCACTTCAATTTACGTGGTCTTTATTAAAATTGATTAAAAAATCAGGTCGAAGATATAAAGAAGAGTCGGGAAGGGTCACGAGGTGTTTGATTTAATAAATATTTTGGTGTGAAAATCCGCAGGAGTTTGGAATTTTGATCAAATGCTTCTCCTTGAATGCTAGTGATCGTGCCAATAAAGTAATAATTGAATTTTGTTAATTCAATTAGTCAGAGAGTGAGATCAAAGTGGTCAGATCGTTGTTTCGCATATGGAGATGATGTAGTTGTTTGTAACTGATATGTGCCTTGAGTGATTTAATGCTAACATTTTCTTACGTTAGTGTACAATTGCAAACAGATTCTGACACATTTGTTGTAGATTGATATGTTAATTTCAACTCAAAATAACTATAGATCATAAATTGGAAATTGTTTTAGACCCTAAATTAGATTCACTCTAAATCTATAAGTTATATTTTACAAAGCCCTCAACTCTAAAAACTACAAATCCTAGACCTTATAGACTTAGAGTATAAACATTTTAAAGGTTAGGCTTCTATAAAACAAAATGTACATAATAATTTCAAATACTTTAAAAATATAGATTTGTGTTTTATAAATTAATTTATAAGTCCAAGTGTTTTTTGAAAAATATCTAAACCAAACTAATTAGTTTTTTAATCTTAAAACTCTAGACCCTAAAATTTTAGATCCTATAACTAATTTTATTTCCTATATAATAACAATAATTTTTTATTTTATTTTTTCATAGCCTTTTACCTAAAACTAATTCCTAGAGTATATGAATATATATATATATATATATATATATTAGACATAATTTTTATTTCTAAATAAAAAATAATAAACTTTTAAGCCCTAAATGAATAAGCTAATCCTAGAAGTATCTAAACCCTAAACTCTAAAATCTTAAACAAAACCCTAAACTATAAGTATTTAGGGTTTACGGTTTAAATATAAAGTTAAGAATACGTGAAATTACCTAGAGCCTAAACTCTATACCCTAAAGTCTTAGACCCTAAAACTAATTTCATCTCATATATAAAAACAATAATATTTTTATTTATTTTTCGTAATCTTTGTACCTAAAACCAATTTCTAGAGTATACGAACATATATATTAGACTTAGACCCTAAAAATAATTCTAAGAGTATATGAACATATATGTTACATATAGGTTCGAGTATATAAAGAACATTATTTTATAATTTAAAAAGAATTTCTATATATAAAAAATTTACTTTTGTTATTTTTAAAATTACAATTGTATATATATATATATATATGTTAGAGTATATAAAGAATATATAATAATAATAATATTTTTATTTTATGTTCTCATAATCTTTGTACTTAAAACTAAATAGAGTATATGAAAATATATGTTAGAGTATATAAAGAATATTATTTTATAATTAAAAATAATTTGTATATATACAAAATTTTACATTTTTAAAACTACAATTATATATATATATATACCTATTTAAAAAACATATACACTAAAGTGAGAATGTATTTAACTGTTTCTTAGTTTATAAAAAAATAAAAATTATATAAGATTATAACATGTGTATTTACAAAAACGAAACCCTATTTTTATACAAAAAGAATAAAATATACAATTTTCTCTAAACCCTAAATTGAAAATTAATTCATTATGTATCTAATTTTTTCATGTATTTCAAGATTGTATTTTTTGCTTTTAATAGTAAAAATATATATATATATATATATAATGCCAATATATATTTAGTGACTAAATCATAATCCATGAAAATTATACCCTTGACCCTAAACTTTATATCCTAAAATCTTAGACTCTAAAACTAATTTCATCATATATATAATAACAATAATATTTCCCTTTTAAATCAAACCAATCTTAAAAACTTATTTCATAAATGTTAAACTAGAGTATACAATTTATAGTTTAGGGTATAGAATTAACCCCCAAAATCCTAACTCAAACTAAATATGTTTTATCATTTTATATAAAGTAAGATAAGAAAATATTTTAAGTTAAAATAAAATCAAGCTATAAAACACTACACTGAATCAAAATCACTCTTATATTATTTTAGATATTTGTCAAATTCCTAAATCAAATAATAAGAGTGTAAATCCCTAAATCCTAAACTGAAATTTTTAATAGTTCTATCATTTAATGGTAATATATTTCACTATTTTTTGTAAATTGAGAAATAGTGAAAAAATATTTTAAGATTGAATCTTAAATCATGAACTATAAGGATTTAGAGTTTAGGGTTTAAATCTTTTCCGATTTCTTCTGTTATTGGATTAACTGGTTTCAAGGAAGGTTTACAGTCTCTTACAAAGTATTCAGAGATTCTTCTACCATCTTTGTCTCGTCTTCTCAGTGGAAGCATGGTTCTCGTTTTAACTCTAAGAAGCTCTCATTTTTTCTAGATGTGGACTGGTATTGATAAAGTTTTGATTTTGATTTTTAGGAGGTATCAGAGGCACCAGCTCAAGATCTTGTAAACCTATTAGTCTTTTAACTTTTCTAATTGCATAAACACATTTTGTTGAATGATTTTTTTATTTGGTTGTAGACGATCGTGACAGGAGCAGGAGATGAAACCTTACGATTCTGGAATGTTTTTTGTGGAAGTGTAAACTTTCCCGGGTCGGATTTTCGGGATTTGATCCAGCCTTAAGAAGTAAGTGGGCTTCTTCGGGCCCGCGAAGAGAGAAAAGCCCACTAAGCGGGTGAGCTCGCGAGGAGAGCTGAACCCACTTAGGGAACTGAGAGCTCGCGACGAGAGCTGATCCCACTTGGAGAGCTGAGAGCTCGTGGAGAGAGCTGAACTCACTTGGAGAACTGAACTCACCAGGAGAGCTGAGAGCCCGCGAAGAGAGCTGAACTCACCTGGAGAACTGAACTCACCAAGAGAGCTGAACCGGCGCGGGGAGAGCTGAACCGGCGCGCGAAGAGGTGAACCGGCGCGAGGAGAGTTGAACTGGCATGCGGAGAGCTTAACCGGCGCGCGCATAAGTGGTCAACGCCTCCGAGTTGACCACCAAAAATGGCGCCTCATTTATGGCGAGATCGGCGGTTACATAGGAGAATTCCAAGAGAAAATCTGCGCCATAAATGCTCATTAAACCCATTAAAGGAGAGATGGGACTATAAATATGGTGGTGGAGGCTCCAAGAAGGGGGTTGGAAAACTTTTCATTTGCATTCTAGATAGAAAAAACACTTGTAATTCTTGAGAGAATTATAACACAAAACCGGAGAAATAAAACACATATTTTACGAATTTCTTTGCTTATTTTCGATAATTTTGGTGTGAGAGATTCATCTCTCACATTTTGGCGCCGTCTGTGGCGAGAGAAGATAACACTCCGGCGAAATCGTTGAAGAACACGAACTCTTCCCAAAAAAATAATGGAGAAACCATTAGGTTCTCAAATCGGAAGTCAGCATGCTGATGCAGCCAACCAGGTGGCCGCGGTGGTGAATCAGGACTCCCTGGCGGAGCTGAAGTTGATGCTGGCGATGCTGGTGGCATCTGCCGAAAAGCAGAAAGAATCGAGCGACGCGCTCATCGCTCGCTTTAATATCCACGAGGAGCACGTGACAACCCGACTCATGACTCTAACGAATGTCCAATCCGATATGGAGGTTCGCCCTACGGGTCCGAACTAGCGAGAGCTCGTTGGATGCAACCAGGAGAGCTAGTAATCCTGCCGATCCGAACTAGAGAGCTGATGACCCTACGGATCTGAACCGGAGAGCTGACGCTCCTGTCGATCCAAACCGGAGAGCTGACGCTCCTGCTGATCCGAATTGGAGAGCTGATGCTCCTGCTGATCCGAACCAGAGAGCTGATGCTCCTGCTGATCCGAACTGGAGAGCTGACGCTCCTGCTGATCCGAACTAAAGAGTTGACGCTCCTGCTGATCCGAACCGGAGAGCAAACGCTTCTACGGATCCGAACCGGAGAGCCGACGCTCCTATGGGTCTGAACTGGGGAGCCGGCAATCCTGCCGATCTGAACCGGAGAGCCGACGCCCCTACGGGTCCGAGCTGGGGAGCTGGCAATCATGTCGATCTGAACCGACAAGCTGGTGCTCCTACAGGTCCGAACTGGCAAAGCGACGATTCGCTAGATGAAAATCGGAGAGTTGGGAGCCAAAGAGCTCTGGGAGACACTGGAGAGCTGCATACTCCAAGATCCGTAAGGATGGATGACGACAACCTGGGAAGGGGTTTGCATGGACAAAGAGATCGTGAGTATGATACGCTCCAAAGATCTATTGACAAGGTGAATGCTGAACTTCTCGCGGTGACATCAAAGGTCCACCAAGTCGCTAGCGCGGCCTCGGAGATCGATCTTGTGATCGCGGAGACAGAGATGACTCCTTTCACTGCACGTATTGTGAATGCGTGGTTAAGAGACACCGGCAAGCTGAGACTCCCTATTTACGAAGGGAAGTCGGACCCAAAGGCGCACATGACAGCCTTCAGGATTGCCGTCACCCGAGCACATTTCAGCGAAGAGGAGAAAGATGCAGGATACTGCAGACTCTTCGTTGAAAACCTGACAGAATCAGCTCTCGAGTGGTTTTCCCATCTCGAGGGGGATTCGATTGACAATTTCACAGAATTGTCGTCGGTATTCTTGAAGCACTATTCCATTTTCATGGACAAAGGAACCTCGGATGCCGACCTTTGGACTTTAAGCCAAGGTCCAAATGAATCACTTAGAAGTTTTATTGAGCGGTTCAAGGCCGTCAAAGCAAAGGTGTCCGGTATAAGTGAGTCGACAGCACTTGCTACACTCAAACACAGAATCTGGCATGAGTCCCCTTTCCGTTTTGACTTGACAATCCACGATCCGGAAAAAATTGAGGATGCACTTCATCGCTCCACGAATTGGATGATTGCCGAAGAGGAGAAAGTTGCTCTCACCAAGAAGTTTAAGGTTGTAAAAGGAGCTTCCGAACCTGCATTCCTTCCGAAAAAGTTTGAGAAGAAGGAGGGCAAAGAATTCCGAGGAGGATCTAAAGGCGGACCGCGCACGCTGGGACACGACCCGAATGCTTACTGCAAGTTACACAAGTGTAACGGCCACGCCACGCACGAGTGTTTCAAGCTAAATAATTTTCTTAGTAAGAAATTCTCCAAAGGAGAGCTCAAAGGAGGAATCGACCTTGAGGCAATTTTTTTTGAGATGGAAACCCCAGAGGAGAACACAGAGGTCCCTGCGGGAAAAAGATCTCGGAGTCCGGAACGAGGAGGAACCGCAAAGCCCCCCCCCCCCC
>OVBE01001159.1:19356-39371 GCA_900406425.1 Iberis pinnata
GACAAGATGAAGTTTCACCTGCTCAATCCCATCGCGGACCATCTCAGCAACCGCTTTCTTCGCCTTGTCCCTAGCCCGCGCCGCGTCAATATCTCGAGAGCTAGTAAGCACGTTGAGACGAGCCTTCGCTTCCTTGAGACGAGAGGTAAGGGCGGCTTTCTCAGCCTCAAGCGCTAGCTTCTCCTGGAAATAAGCAAAGGACTCGGATCGTACCATCTTAAACTTCTCATGCATCTCGGTCTTGTCCTACTTGGCATCCATCGCGGCGGTCTTCGCGGAAAACATGCGAAATCAAGCTTCCTTCAGCTCCGCTGTGAGCAAGGCAACCTGGTCCTCCGCAGTTTTCAAGCCGGATCCGTCTTTGGCGGCGGCAAGTTGGGGACCAAATAGCTAAAGGGTACTATTGTACCATCCCAAAGTCTGCACAAAAGAAAGACACGGAGTTTAATCAACACTTAATAAAAATAATGGCGATAAANTGGCAAGTTGGGGACCAAATAGCTAAAGGGTACTATTGTACCATCCCAAAGACTGCACAAAAGAAAGACACGGAGTTTAATCAACACTTAATAAAAATAATGGCGATAAAGTAATGAAAGATGAGCAAGACAATAAATGTGTCCCGTTTACCTCGCCGACGCTCCTAGAAAACTTCTTGTAGTGATCGCGAACCTCATCCTGAAGATCTAGAATTGGCGGGACTTTGAAACCCTCAAAGCAAAAGTAACGAAAGAGATGTGAGGATGAATCCGCATCCGCCACAATCGACTTGTTCGCCTTGTAATCAAAACCCCAGTCACACTTCTTCCTCTTTCCGTCACCCCGCGCATTCCCCTGTTCCGGGAGTTTCCTCTTCAAAGATCCTCGCGAGGAGGGAGCGTCTTCAGCAGGCAGAGGAGCATCTTGGGCTGCGGGCAAAGCGATGACAAGTTGGCGACCCGGTTTCGTGATAGCCGAAGGATCAGCTGATGTCATTAGAGCTTTCCCAGCTCTCTTGGATCCCTTATCCGAGCCTGTGCAAGGAGGAACAGCAGGGGCGGAGGAGGCAGCAGGGGGAGCCTCGCGACGTGCCGGCATGCTGGAATCCTGAGCATCAGTATTCTTGGATTTCCTAGCGGCACGGTAAGAAGTCATCACGATGTCCTGAGAATCGTGGGGAACTGAAACAAGAAATATCACTTACAGAAAAAACAAGTGAAAGTTAAAAAAAAAATTAAGTAAAAGGCAATCGCGCAAACCGGTGGTTTCGTCGGAAGAAGGTGGACGTTGAGATCCGCAGACGATCCCAAGTCGCAAATTGGATTCGAAGATCCTGATCGGAGTAAAAGATTCGCACAAGGAATTCTCCGGGCGGCAAGAGCAAATGAAATCCACAAGATCCCGAGAAAGCTGTGGGAGTTTTACCTTCTTCCGGTTTAGCGCTGCATGGAAAAATGGGATGACTTCACAAACCCCCCTCAACTTTGTCCATCCAATATTTTCCCCCTAAACTTTGGAGTTCTTTAATTTCCCACATGAGCTTAGGTTGCTCTTTACCTAACCCCCTCAACTTTGGCCATCTAATTTTTTCCCCCTGAACTTTGGAGTTCCTTAATTTCCCACCTGAACTTAGATTGCTCCTTACCTGACCCCCTCAACTATTCGTTCTCATCATTTTACCACCCTTAAGCGATTTAGAACACTAATTTACGATTTAAATTGTAAGAACGATAACAAATTGCGTTTTGGTTTAAACCAATAAATTTTACATTCAACTATTTTTTAATATTATATCATATTTGTAATATTATTTTTCAAATAATACAACGAAAATATTTTAAAATAAACTAAAATAATAAATTAAATATTTTTAATATTATAATATTTTACAATAATTTAATCAAATAATAAATTAAATATTCTATAATATTATAATATTTTAAAATTTTAAATTAAATTAAAAAATATTAATATTAAAAATAGAATGTTTAATTAAATATTTTATAATATTATCATATTATAAAATAATTTATAACAAATTTTGAATTAAATATTTAGTTTAATATTTTAATTAAAAAGAAATTATATTTTTTATAATACAATAATATTTAAAAATAATAATTTAAATTAAAATATTTTAATATTAAAAAATATATTTAAATAATTATTTTAATTAATTTTAAAATATTTTTGTTGTATTAGTTTAAATTTAATATTAAAAGTAAAATTTAATATACCAAAACATTTATTGGGTTAAACCAAAACGCGATATATTATCGCTTTTATAATTCAAAATCGCAAATGAATGTTCTAAATCGCTTCAAGGTGTAAAATGATGAGAACGAATAGTTGGGGGGGGGGGGGGGTNTGTGGGAAATTAAAGAGCTTCAAAGTCCAGGGGGAAAAATATTGGATGGACAAAGTTGAGGGGGTTGAGTAAGGAGCAACCTAAGTTCAGGTGGGAAATTAAAGAGCTCTAAAGTTTAGGGGGAAAAAATTTGGATGGAAAAAGTTGAGGAGGGTTTATAAAGTCAACCCTCGAAAAATAAAAAGATATCAGAAGTTATAAAAGAAAGAAACGCATTAAACTATAAGTTATAAAATATGTTAGCCAATTCCGCTAACCGGATTCAAGGAACCAATCCAGAACCGCTAGGTGGGGAAGATGGCCGAAAGTCGACTCGTTTACGGGAAAGTAAAAGTAGCATCGCTTCCAAAACTCGTCCTTCTTGGGGAAACCCAAGAGGATGTTGTAGCGAGGATTTGACATCGAGTAGAAAAAGCCAGGTTGGTTGCGAACCCCTCTTATCGACTCAAGACGGACAAGAGACTTAAAGTCAAGTTCAAACCCATTCTCCTCGACTAAGATTTGCAAACCCACAATGGTACGAATGAGGTTTAGAAAAATCTGAGCTAAAACAATCCCGAGAGTATGCATGAAGCGGATAAGGAGTTCAGGTAAAGGGAAGGAGAGTCCGCATTCTCTAAACTAAACCTCGTATGAACAACAAAGACTATCTCTAACTATCTCGGGATTCTCTAGGAGACGGAGAGATAAGCTCAATGTTCTCCGGCATGCGGCAACTGTTCTGTAATCCTACTAATCTACCTATAGATAATCTGGATTGCGAATGAGGACCAAATAGGGGAGTTGTGGCTAGCGATCGCCTCGGCCCCAACTCGGAAGGGAGACTCGGTCTCAGCTCGGGTGTTCCTCACGAACTGAAACTTGGACTTGATGGGAGAGATAATGCATCTCGATCCGGGGTAAAAGAGAAAACCTCTGTGTCACCCGATTCGGAGAAGAAGCTAGGTACTCCAGTTTGAGAGTAGCTGCTTGCTCAGGCTCGGAGCCGACTGCTCGCTTTGGACTCGGTGTGGACAAGACAACCTGCGGGCTCAACTTGAGTCGCGGGCTCGGCTCGGGTCGCGGGTTTGAGTCGAGCGTTGGGTTCAGCTCGGAAGGAGCAGCCGACACGGGAGAAAGCCGATCCGCATCAGCAGGAAATTCCCTCGGCTCGGGTCGCAGGCTCGGCTTGGGACGCAAGCTCAAGACGTGCGTTAGGCTCAGCTTGGAAGGAGCAGCCAGCCGGGAGAAAGCCGATCCGCATCAGCGAGAAACGCCCTCGGCTTAGGTCGCGGGCTCGGCTCGAGACGCGGGCTCGAGACGTGCATTGGGCTCAGCTCGGGAGGAGCAGCCGGCGCGGGAGAAAGCCGATCTGAATCGGTGAGAAGCGCCCTCGGCTTGGGTCCGCTCGATTCAGATCTCGAGCTCGGTTCGGAGGAGCAATACCCACGGCTCAGCTCGGGTGAACCGCTCAGCTCGGGTGGATTGCTCAGCTCGGAAGGAGCCCTCGGTGCGGGAGAAAGCCGGCCCGAATCAGCGAGAATCGCCCTTGGCTTGGGTCCGCTCGGTTTGGGCCTTGGGCTTGGTTCGGAGGAGCGACACCTGCGGCTCAGCTCGGTTAGTCCGCTCGGCTCCGAGAGGAGCAGCGCCCGGTCCGGGATCTTGGCGACGCGGCTCGGATCGGAGAGAGGAGACTCCATGGGAGAAAGGAGAAGAGAAAAACGGAGAAAAGAAGAAGAGAGAGAAAGAGGAAGGGGAAGGAGAAGAAAAAAAAATGTGGACAAGAGAAATTAAAGAAAAAAAAAGAAATAAGTAAATAAAAGGGAAACTCTTTCTCCAAAAAAGTTCTAAAAAGTCTTCGATCAAAGATAGATAATCCTAAGATTTTTCAGAAACTTTTTGAGAAATTGAAATTTTCGAAGAACGGTGAAAAACAATTAAGAAAAGTGACACTTTGATCCAAAAAGATCAAAATTGGCACCCAAAAAACTATTTTGCAGGACTAAAGTCACCAGAAAATGGATTAAAACAGAGAAATCAAGCAGGAATGCAAAGAAAACTCAAGAACAAGTCTAGAGAGAATAGAGACTAATCAAAAACCAGAAAATTCCTATGAAAGAGTTGTGAAATTGAGTTACCTGGAGATTGTCTTAAGGAGGAATGAATTGCACAAACACCCTGCAGAATGCTGGAGAGTGGGTTTAAATAAGAAAATGGCTGGGAGTTATTTCAGGAAAGAATTTAATAAGCCAAGATTCTTACCAGAAGATATGATATGCAGAATATCCTAATTGACGGAAAATCCGATTAAAGGCTTAAATCACGTACTAATTTGAATCCCGCAATGGAAACTTCCATTACAAGATTGGGGGAAAAATGTGGGAGTGTAAATTCCCTCAGGTCGGATTCTCGGGATTTGACCCGACCTTAAGAAGTAAGTGGGCTTCACCGGGCCTACTTACGGAAGACGGAGAGCTTAACCCACTTAGGGAGCTGAGAGCTCGCGACGAGAGCTGATCCCGTTTGGAGAGCTGAGAGCTCACGGAGAGAGCTGAACTCACTTGGAAAACTGAACTCACCAGGAGAGCTGAGAGCCCGCGAAGAGAGCTGAATTCACCAGGAGAGCTGAACCGGCGCGCGTAGAGCTGAACCGGCGCGCGCAGAGCTGAACCGGCGCGCGCAGAAGTGGTCAACACCTCCAAGTTGACCACCGAAAATCGCGCCTCATTTATGGTGAGATCGGTGGTTAAGGAGGAGAATTCAAAGAGAGAATCTGCGCCATAAATGCTCGTTAAACCCATTAAAAGAGAGATGAGACTATAAATATGGTGGTGGAGGCTCCAAGAAGGGTGTTGGAAAACTTTTCATTTGCATTCTAGAGAGAAAAAACACTTGTAATTCTTGAGAGAATTGTAACACAAAACCAGAGAAATAAAACACATATTTTACGAATTTCTTTGCTTATTTTCGATAATTTTGGTGTGAGAGATTCAGCTCTCACATCTTTCCTTCCCCGAACTCGCAGGTAAAACACCACCCAAATCATATAACTAATCATGAATTCGTAAAAAATCAATCATATAGTCTCTGCTTCTATTCACAGAACAGGGAGAGTGAAACCGGGGCGTAGTGTTTTGGTATAACAACAATTCGGTGAAATTTTCAATATGATTCTTTTTGAGCATGTTGGTTCAATCCTTGTGAACATATCGAAAATAGAAGATGGAAGACAAATGTTACTGGACCAAAAAGAGGACTAATAAAATAGATCAAGGGGTATGTTCAAAAGATTTCAGCATATTACAATTTAATGAAACTGTTGCGTGATCTACCCATAGAACAATGTAACATAGATTATGCTTGATGGTTTTTAGGTTGCTGCTCACTTCTCAATCGAACCAGTTAATCTCAAGAAATTGTAGATGATTTATAAAGTGATAATGAATGTTCTTATGCGAGAGATGATAGTGAAGGCATTATGGTAGTAGAGTAGTCTAATGTAATGGGTCTTTTATTATTGGTCGTGTCATTTGTAATTTGAGAATATTTATGATTATATAAAATTGGAGTATTTTAGTGTATTTTAAGTGTAATCAAATTTCAATTTACATAATATTGTAAATTAATTAAAATATAATTAGTAATAAAAATTTGGGTATATAAATGATATCAATAGTACATTTACGTTAATATGTTACTGTAATTAACTTCTATGAAATATTCAAAAATTGCTATTGATAGAAGACTATGATAGTAATTAAAGACTGCTATAATAAAATACAAAATATGTATAATTAAACTTTATAATATCATTTTCAAGACAATATGATAAATATTTACAATTGCAAAACTCAATCCGCTATTATAAGAAAAACATCAATAGCAAATACAAAAAGCGCTATACAAGGTCCCAGAACTATTATCGCGGGCAATGCTGGAGCACTTTCTACAACGCTATGGTATATTACTGTAGCGATTAACGGGTGCTAATAAAACCCTTATTTCATGTAGTGCAAACTCCCGCCGTATTTAAACAATTCAATCATGCAATGATTTCATATTTGATATGTTCATAAGCATCAAAAACAATACTCCCGCAAGCAGAGACACTTACTCATCTAGGCTAGGTCAGGTTTCTAAACCAAATCCCTTTGTATTTATTAACCTAATATCATGAAATAGGTGATCATGCTAATTCAAGCAATGATAACAGATCTAGACTAAGAACCTAACAATTCAAATTCATAATGTCAAACCCTAACTATCAAACCTGGTTTCCCTGGGATAAATTCTACAACCTAAAAAGGTGACTACTCAGACGTGACCAAGCAATCAACATTCATCATTAAAGAAGAACACATGAAAGAAATATAATTGTATAAAAGTAAAAGATAGAGTTAAGAAATCTTCTCCAAACACAGGTTGAAAATCTCTTCTCTCTGAAAAACTCTGAATTCTCAAAAAGTAATTAAAATCTAATTTTTTGTTTAATAAAACTAATCCTAAAGTTTTTATAATGATCTCATAAAATAAGAAACACCTAATCTAATAAGGAAAAATCTTGATAGGTCTTCAGGACGAATGCGTCTTTTTGATAATTTCCAAGATGGTTCGGGTGATGGGATTGATCAATCCAAGTAGGGATCAATCGGTCCATGGTTTTGATTCTTCTAAGATCGATCGATCCAGGATGAGATGGATCGGTCTATTTTACGTAGATCTCCAGAGCTTTGGATCGACCGATATCTCTTCATACGATTGCAAGATCGATCTTTTTCACTTGGGTTTGATCCATCCATCTTCATTTTGTTCATTTGCATCTGAAATCTTCTGAAAACCATCATTTTTGCTCCAGAACGTCTCAAACACCTAAATACTGAAAACATATCAAAAACACATGGAAAACACTCGAATGATGCCAAATAGCAAGTATAAATACCCACTATAAGTCATCAAAATTGAGTGATATCAGACGTGACCAATGCATTTCTACATGGTGACTTAGAAGAAGAAGAAGTGTATGTAACGCTTCGGCCGGGTTTCAAGTCCGATAATCCAAACAAGGTATGTCATTTGAAAAATATCTTAACGGTTTAAATCAGGCATGAAGATGTTAGTTTGCTAAATTAACGAATGCATTGAAGAAGCTTGGATTTGTACAATCCTATTCGGACTACTCGTTCACATACATGAATGGAGATAAGAATCTTCGTGTGTTAGTCTATGTGGATGATTTGGTAGTGACTGTAAATGATTCTTGTATGCTTACAAAGTTCAAAACATACTTGAGTAAGTGTAACAAGATGAAAGATTTGGGTAAACTCAAGTATATCCTTGGAATTGAAATTGCAAAAGGAGAACAAAGAATGTATCTTACACAAAGAAAATATGCACTTGATATAATTTCAGAAGCATGATTACTTGGGTGCAAACCAGCGTCTACACCAATTGAAGAGAACCATAATGTTCTTTCAGAAAATAGTCCAGCATATAAAGATCCAGCAAAGTTTCGAAGAGTTGTTCGACGACTTGTGTATTTGACTATCACACATCCATAGTTTTGTTGCGCAGTTCATGTTTTGTCACAGGTTATGCATGATCCTAGAGAGACTCATTGGGATGCAGCAGTGAGGGTGGTAAGTTACTTAAAAGGATGTTCTCTCCACGGAATAATGCTTCTAGTTAAGTGTGATTTGAAAGTTCGAGTCTTTTGTGACTCCGATTGGGCCTCTTGTCCAAGGAATAGAAGATCTTTATCGACTTATATTGTGTTCTTAGGAAATTATGTTGTTACTTGGAAAAAAAGATATTGTGTCTTATTCATCAGCAAAAGCCAAGTGCAGAGCTAGGGCAGCAACATTACATGAACTTAAATGGTTGAGAAGGTTGCTTGCGGATCTTGGAGTAAAACAAGAAGATCCTATGCACATGTTTTGTGATAGAAAGTCAGCCATACATATAGCAGCAAATCCAGTTTTCCACGAGCGAACGAAGAATATAGAAGCTGATTTTCATAGTGTGACTGATGTAGTACAAGATCGACTCATTGTCACGCTGCATTTGAAGACTACATAACAAGTAGCTGATTTGATGACTAAGGCTTTGGGGAGTTCAACCTTTCAGTATTTGATGTCCAAGTTTGGCATATGCAATCTACATGCTCCGAGTTGAGGAGAAGTATTGAGAAGAGTCTGGAAGAATCAAAGATTGATAATTGATATTATGTATGTCGATTATGTACATATTGTTTAAAAAATATTACGTCTAAGACAATCTTAGGTTTGTATATATTTGACATTCCTCTAAAAAAAAGAATAGATCATCGATTCACAGTGATTTACAATATTTACCATTTAGTTGTGCAATAGCAACATCAATATCAATATCAATATCTTCAACTTGTAGCATCTTGCTTATTGTGTTAACGACGATTACATTTATTTTAAATAATTTGGTATTTACGGGTTCGTCCGATTTTGCTAACAAATAAACATAACATATGATTTATTGTTCCAAATGTCATGTTGGTTAGCATGAAACGAGTTGTTCATGTGATGTTCTTGCTTATCAATCCATATAGGATTTGTATTAATGATTGCATACTAAATACATTAAAAAAGGTTAATCATAATTTTTTTGAGACGATGTATACTTTTTTCCTAACACCTCCTACGAATATAGATAGTAGTTCACATTACTTTCTTTTAGTATATTTAATTTTCTTTTGTTAGTTTAGTTTTTATTAATTAATATGCATTTAATATTTTCGTGAGACTCACTTTTATATTACAATAAATTAGTTTCACATAGAAATTTTCTTTAACTTTCTTAACTAGATTCTCTCTTAAATACGTTTTAAGTTTGAGTTTATTAATCCATAGCTTTATTTAGTATAGGTTTTTTTGTCTTTTTCAAATCTAATTGAATATTATCATTATAACAATTTAAGTAATGTGCCCACTGACTCCCTTTTGATGGGCTTAAGACTCTCTTTATCATTCAGAAGGTTCCATCTCCGAAAACTAAAGAGCTCAGACTGGGTTTTTCCCCTTTTTTTTATTCTTTTCCGACAATTATCAGTGGTTACTTTACTCTTTTCCACCTTTATTCATCGGAAAAGTCTCTCTCCGCTGTACTATTCATCCAAACCCTATCTGGTTCACCTTCTAATGGAAGATTCTCTCGATTCCATAATGCTCAGACTGTCGATTGAAGCAACAGAAGACGTTTATCACCGGCCAAACCTTCCTAGGTACCGATCTTCCGATAAGAACGTCCTCAGCATTATCGGAAGAACCCTTAATCCCCCGGCGCAAAAAATGTCCGATTTGATACTCGATTTCCCGAGGAAATGGCAGATTTATGATCGCGTAAGGGGGTTGCGTTGACTGGGGAAAATTTTCAATTCTTCTTCAAATACGAGCATGACTTGCAAATGGTTTTAGATAAAGGGGCTCACACCTTCAATCATTGGGCAGTGGCATTAGAACGATGGTCGCCTCGTCCAGCCTCACAATCGTTTCAATCTCTTGAAGTCTAGGTTCAAATGAGGAATATTCCGATGAACTACTATACTTCCTGCTCCTTGATGGATTTAGCTAGCTTTGCTGGAGAGGTAGTTGAACTGGAATTTGATCCCACAAAAGCTCAAAGCAATGATTACATCCGAGCAAAGGTAAAAATTGATGTCAACAAACCCTTGCGTAGATATAAAGCGGTTCAAACACCTGAAGGTGAAGCTGTTAAAGTTCTCTATGATTTTGAACGGCTGCAGAAGCGATGCTTTGCGTGTCAACGTCTCACACATGAGAAAGCTAATTGTCCTTATCTTGCCCAGCTCAATAAGCCCAAAGATCACCATATCAATGCCCCTGTTCCTCCTCCTCAATAAGATGCTCCCATATTAACACCCTCTGACCCTCTTTTTGGTGTGTTAACAGAAGACCAAGTGGGTTTAGATCCAATCTCGGGCAAGTCACGCATCGCCACTGAAGTTATGAACGAGATGAGAAATTACCTGATGTCCGCTCATTCTTCTGAAAAGGTAATCAGACAGGAACGGATTAGAGCTTCCATCCGAAGTCTCGACGATGATCCGATTGGCCATAAGAGAGTGCTCAGATTAGAACCATCGCCTGTGATATTAGTCAAGGCAAATAAAGGAAAGAGTCTGATTATTGAATTTCCAGAAGTTCTAGACTCCCACCTCGGCAATCAGCATAAGGCATGAAAAACTGATGTCCTCTTCTATCAAAGCTGCTTCATCCCTGAGGTCGAATAATTATCAGAACTCAATGGTCTCTCTTCAAGACAATTACCCAAATAATTGGCAGATGGTACCATTCAAAGGGGCACATAATCCTACGGTTCAACCACACTGGTCTTCTACATCAGGTGGATCCGGGATTAAGACTCCAAACAGTCAAAAAAGAAGGAGACCTACTAAAGCTGAAAGAGTAGCTCAATCCCTCAACCCTCAACCTCAGTTATTCAAGCGTTCCCCTCAATCGGTAACCACTTCTATCCGAGGTAAAAACATCAAAATAGAAGACCTCCGGCATGTGATCAGTGAAGCTAAGAAGAAAAAGAAAGTGGGTGGCCCTAGGAAGGGGGTCACCCGAGGACCATGAGCTTCTTAAGTTGGAACTGTCAAGGCATTGGTAAGCCACAAGACTTGACAATTCCTAGGTTAGGGGAATTCACAAAACAATATTTCCCTGACATATTATTTTTGATGGAGACTAAGAACCAGTTTAATACCTTGGTTGATCTTCAAGTGTGGCTCGGCTATGATAGGTTATATACGGTCAATCCTTGCGGCCTTAGTGGTGGATTGGCTCTTTTTTGGAAAGAAAAAGTTGATCTCCAAATTTTATATGCAAACAAGAACCTTATTGACACTGAGGTTGAGATGTCAGGTATTAAGTTTTTCATCTCCTTTGTGTATGGAGATCCAGTTGCGGCTAAAAGGCATAAACTTTATCAAGGAAATTTGGGTGGTGTAGTATTGGTGACTACAATGATATTTTACACAATGGAGAGAAGAAAGGGGGATCTTTTAGGCCAAACTCTCAATTCCAACCTTTTGTAAACCTAATATCCTGCTGCAGTTTTACTGAGATCTCGGGTCATGGAAACGGGTTCACTTGGGCTGGCAAAAGGAAAGGCTCTTGGATTCAGTCTCGGCTAGACTGATGCTTTACGAATAGAGAGTGGATTCAACAATTTGACTATGCTTCCCAATCATTCCTGGAAAAGAGAGGCTCGGACCACCGTCCTGTTTTGGTCAACTTGCGCAATTCCTTCTCACACTTAAGAGGCTTCTTCAAATTTGACAAAAGGATGTTAGGTTATCGTCAAACTCCTGATATGGTCCTCCAAGCATGGATTGAGAGGTCTAATTCTTCTTCTTATCCCCAGAGCATTTCTATGAAACTGGAAAAATGCAGGAAAATCCTTAGCTGCTGGAAACGATCTAATGTTCTCAATGCTTCTTCTCGGATAAAATTTCTGCAAGACAAGCTAGAAGAAGCTCAGACATTAGGGAACCTTTCCTCCTCCAATTTTTGGGCTTTAAAAAAGATCTCATTATGGCGTATAAGGAGGAAGAACTTTTCTGGAAGCAAAAAAGTAGAGAGCATTGGTTGAAGGAAGGAGACAGCAATACTTGATATTTCCACAACTCTGTAAAAGCAAAAAGATCTCACAATTTTATACAGAAACTAAAATATGAAGAAGGAAACTTTCATAGAGAGGAGGCCTCCAAGGGAGAGATAGCTTTAGCCTATTTCAGTAACCTATTCACCTCTTCCCAACCAAATGATTTCCAAAGAATTTTCCAAGGTTTTCCTCAGAGAGTAACAGCTGAAATGAATGCCATCCTTACTGCGCCGGTCTCAGATGAAGAAATCAAAAAGGCTTTGTTCTCTATTTCATCCTCATCGGCCCCTGGACCAGATGGGTTCACAGGGATTTTTTTCCAATCTTATTGGCCCATTGTGGGGGCCCAAGTAATTAAGGAGACTCGGAAATTTTTTGAAACTGCTATAATGGAAAAAGCTTGGAATTTCACCCACATCTGTCTAATTCCAAAAACGAACAAGCCTATTGCAATGTCGGATCTTCGCCCAATCAGTTTATGCTCAATTCTCTATAAAACAATTGCGAAGGTCCTGGTTCACAGATTACAACCGTTTTTACCTAGCCTAGTATCACCGTATCAGTCAGCCTTTGTCTCGGGAAGACTGATTTCTGATAATATCTTGGTGGCTCATGAGATCATTCACAGCCTTAACACCCTCCCTCCTTTCTCAGAGAACTATATTGCGGTAAAATCAGACATGTCCAAAGCCTACGATAGGGTTGAATGGAACTATGTTAAAGCATCCCTAACAGCTCTCGGTTTTAATTCCGTATGGATAAATTGGATAATGGCGTGCATAACTTCGGTTTCTTTCTCGGTTTTAATCAACAATCAACACTTTGGAGTGATTACCCCTCAAAGAGGATTAAGACAAGGGGACCCTTTGTCCCCTTTCCTTTTCATCCTATGTGCTGAAGGCCTTTCAAATCTCCTAACCTCGGCAGTCCAACTTGGAACACTGTCAGGCATCCAATTCCATCCCACCGGTCCATCAATTAACCATTTGTTTTTTGCGGACGATAGTTTACTAATGTGCAAAGCCACCAACCAGGAATGTTCTGCCCTAAACTTAATCCTAAAGGAGTATGAAAGAGCTTCTGGACAAGTCATAAACCTTACCAAATCTGCCATCACTTTTGGGAGCAAAGTCGAATTTCAGATCAAAGCTGAGGTTAAAAGTATCTTAGGAATCGACAATGAAGGGGGAACGGGGAATTATTTAGGCCTTCCTGAAGTTTTTAAAGGTCCGAAATCAGAGCTATTGGCTTTTATTCATAAAAAGATGAAGAGCAGGCTTTCTAACTGGTATAGCAGGTGCTTATCTCAGGGCAGAAAAGAGACTCTTCTCAAATTTGTCATTCTTTCTATGCCAATCTACACAATGCAATGCTTTAAACTTCCTAAAGCAACTTCCGAGGCTCTTACATCATCAATGATCCAGTTTTGGTGGAATACAATAGAAGAAAAAAAGGAAAATATCATGGTAAGTTGGAAAAAGATGTGTATGCCCAAACGGCTTGGAGGAATGAATTTCAAAGACATAGAATGTTTCAACATTGCTCTCTTGGGAAAGCAAGCTTGGAGGATTTTGCATCATAAAGACAGCTTATGTTCTTCCTTTCTAAAAAGCCGATACTTCCCGAACAATTGTTTCCTAACTGCTCCCCGTGGTAAACACTCTTCCTTTGTGTGGCAAAGCATTTTACACGGCAGAGAAGTCTTACTCCAAGGCTTAAAAAAGAAAGTGAGGAATGGGAATTCTATTACAATTTGGGCTGAGCCTTGGTTAGGTCCAGATTCTAACAGAATCCCATTAATGAAACAGATCTTCACCAACATAGATATGAAGGTGAATGCTTTATAGATCCCAGTTCGGGGGAATGGGACGCCACAAAACTTGATGACCTTTTCTATCCTGAAGATAAGTAGAGAATTTTAAGAATTGTGCCTTCGCTTTCAAGAGAAGACCATTTTATTTGGTCCATAACCAAGTCTGGCTATTTCATAGTGAAACCGGCATATCAAGTGGCGTTTGAAATGAAATATGCAGAGAATTTTACTGAACAACAACAATTACCTTCTATCAACCCCCTGAAAGAAGCGATCTGGTTGATTAAAGCTCCTGCAAAAATCAAAAAGTTTTTATGGAAAGTTCTGAGTAATGCTATTCATGTGCTAGACAACTTGAGATCCAGGGGGCTTAAAGGTGATTTCGTTTGCCAAATTTGCGGCATCAACCATGAATCTTCCAACCACTGTTTATTCACTTGTACTAGAGCAAGACAAGTATGGGCGCTTTCATCGATACCCTTTCCTCTTACCGGCTTTCATGAAACCTCTGTAATGGAGAATGTTAGCTTTCTTCTGCAATTAATGCATAATGAAGAGGTGGATTTAACCTTAAGACATTCTATACCATGGTTTCTTTGGGGAATTTGGAAAAACCGCAACAGTTTGTTCATTGAAGGCAAAGAATTTTGCCTCCAACAATCTGTGATAAAGTTTATAAATGATGCTACCGAGTGGTTCTTAGCTCAAGAGAGCTCTGCTTTATCTCCCCCACCCTCGGCCTCTGTTTTCACCCATAGAAACCGAAATTGGTTTCCACCGAAACCGGGATGGTTGAAGTGCAATATTGGTCTGGCTTGGAAAAAGAATAATTCTTGTGCAGGTGTCTCCTGGATTATTCGGAATCATCAAGGGTCTGTCCTTGTGCATTCTAGATGAGCTTTAATAGGTCATCATTCCAAAGAAGAAGCGATGTTATCAACTCTTTTGCTATCAATCAAAGACGTTACGGCTCTAAAACTACAAAAGGTTATTTTTGCTCAGGAAAGTGGAGACCTAGCTAAAGCCCTTGCGGCTCCTCTTCTTTGGCCAAATCTCCTGCCTTCAGTTGACAAGATTAAGAAATCTCTTGAACCTATTCAAGGTTGCTCAGTTATTTTTGAAGAAAGACATCGGAACAGAGGAGCGTTTCTCATTGCCAATAGTGTACTCACAAGGTCCCAATTTCAATCCTACGTAGCCTCCGGGCCTCCCTCATGGCTTAGTGATTTAATTGACTCTGAGAAACCTCTTTCCTTTGCTTTCTAGTCTAATTTTTTGGCTGTTATGGTCTTTCTCTTTTAGGACCAGTATTTTGGTCATGTTTTTTGGCTGTTATTGTCCTTCAGCTTTTGTCCGAACATGTGCTCTGTTTTGGACTCGATTATTATTTTAATAAGAAGGAAAAAAAAGAATATTATCATTATTGGTAGTCTTCTCGTATCAATGTGTATTTAATTTTTTCATGGGTTAGTTTTACTAATATATCATTCTGATGGTTGACTCTATCATTCATACAATTAATTTTTATTTATTTTAATTTTTCATTTAGGTTCGTTTACATATATCAATATGCATTTAGTATATTTAATAATATCAGTATATTTTCTACGTATTTGATCTTAATTTATCAATGGACAAGAATTTAACTCAGATTTCTTTGATTGTTTCAGGTTAGCAACTATTGTATCCTAATCAAGCGACAAGGAGATAAAGAAAATTACATAAATTAGATATACAAGTGTATAAGTAATTATTCCTAAATCTTCTAGAAAACAAAGGAAAAACGATCAAAAGATCGAGCACTGAGTAAAAAAAAAGCGAGGAGGAAGAATAATCACTACTAATCTTATGAATGGGTAGAATAAAAAGACAAGAAGAGAGAGGTATTTTATTTCCTTTGGAGTTAGTCGCATGGACTTCTATACTAAGACAAGTCATAGAGGAAGATAGAGCATGACAAATGAAGAAACTAAAGGTTTCATTGGAATAAATCTATTATATAATTACAGAGTTTCTATTCTTTCCTTAGGATCTAGTAACACCAAGATTGGCCCTTCTATCTACGTTATATTTTTTCATTTTTCATCTTCCATCTTTTGAGTTTCTATGTACAAAGTATGTGTTACATAAATCATCTTAATTTCTGGGTGACTCTTCTGAAGCCCTATTTCTACATTTCTTTTTCGAGCATACACGATTTTGGAAGAACACCGAGAGATGCGACTTACAAGGGCATGCTTCGTGAAGACCATACAGACACACCCAGTTTCCGACCAATGGAGTCATCGTCGTTTGTGGCGGTAATACGTGAAACCAAGATAGAAGAATTGGTTTTACTCAAAAACCAATTCTTATTGATTCATCCTTAATGTAGCTCGATTACAAGTTTATGTTTATAAAATGAGACATTCGATTCTGCTAAGGTTTCCCTACTACACATGTCACTGTTCTATTGCTCAGCTAATGATTGAAATTTGTTGTGTAGTGAGATTGGAAGTTGTGCTCTGCTTTTGCTTTAGTAACCTATGCAATTCTGGTTTTGACGTTGTCTTTGTTTATTTCTACGCAGTTTGAAGACAAAGATATCTTTGAGATGGGCTTCAACTTGGGCTTCAGGAATTCTTCTACTGCTTTGGGCTTCAGGCTTTGATCCAGAAGAGGGAAAACCTCTTTTTGAGGTGGAGATTTTACCTTGTCTCTTACATTCCCCTTCAAATTCGGTGTCAAAGAAGCTGGAAGATAGTCCACGCCGAGTTTGTATTGGAGAGAGCAAAACGGAGTAAACGCCAACGATGTGGTGAAGATATCGGCAATCTGGAACTGGTTAGGAATGTGATTGACGATTAGAGATCTTAGAGAAACACGCTCTATGGCATAGTGGAGATCGGTATCGAAGTGCTTACTTCGATTGTGGAGTGCCAGATTCGCCGTAAGATACACAGAGGATTGGTTGTCACAGTACAACTCTAGAATCTTCGCTTGAGGTATCCCCAATTCTTTCATTAAGAAATTCAACCAAGTAATTTCTGAAGCTGTTTCTAATGGTGTTCTATATTCTGCCTCTGTTGAGCTCTTTGAGACAGTTGAATGCTTGCGAGATGACCAAGAGATGATATTATTTCCTAAAAAGGTACAAAACCCTCATGTTGATCTTCTTGGTTGCTTGCATCCGGCCCAATCAAAATCACTATATGCTCTTAGTGTGAAATCAATATCTTTGTTGAATGAAATGCCCATCTTTATAGTACCTTTTAGATAGCGTAGGATTCTCTTTAGCAGCTTGAAATCTGAAACAGATGGTTGATGCAACTTATGACACACATAATTAACCGCAAACTATATGTCAGGTCTTGTTAATTCAGGTATTGAAGCTTTCCATCAAGGCAACGGAAATAGGTGGGATTAGAGAAGTCTTTTGACTGATCCTTGACTCTGTCAAGCTGGAGTGGAAGAGGGGTATCAATTGGAGCACAATCTTGCATTCCAGCCAACACAAGTAAGTCTTATGTGTATTTGTGTTGAGAAAGAAAGAGTCATGAGGCATGATATTGTGCTTGAATCCTGAGAAAGTAGTGTAGCTTGCCTAGGTCCTTAACTCTGAATTGTTTTTGCATTTGATCCAGCATAGTAGCAATTAGAACTTTGTTATTACCTGTTAAGACCATGTTATCAACATACAAAAGTAGCATGATAACATCAGAATCTTTAAGATAAATAAACAAAGATGGATCTCTTTTGCTACAAATAAATCCATATTCTAGTAATAGGTACTGAATTTATCAAAACATGCTCTAGGTGACTACTTTAGGCCATAGAGTGATTTGTGTAGTTTGCATACATGAGTAGGATTCTCCTTGTCAACAAACCTAGATGGTTGTTTCATGTAAACAGTCTCTAACAAAGTTCCATGTAGAAAAGCATTTTTAAAATCCAACTGTTTGATATCCCAATTCATAATAGTAGCGGTATGTAATACTAATCTAACTGTGGCTATTCTGACAACTGGACTATAAGTTTCCAAATAGTCAATTCCTTTTTCCTGATTGTAGCCTTTTGCTACAATTCTAGCCTTAAGTTTATCCAGGCTTCCACCTGCCTTCAGTTTAGTTCTAAAAACCCACTTATAGCCTAGTACATGCATGTTGGGATAAAAGGGAACTAAAGACCAACTGTTTGTGTCTTTACAAGTTGCAAGTTCTTCTTGCATAGCCTGTTTCCAGCCTTGATCCTTTAAGGCTTCTGAAACAGTTATGGGTTCTAGGTAAGATACTTTATGTGTTAGCAGAAGGTATCTTGGGTTGGTTTTCTAATTCCTTACTTTAGTCTAGTAACCATTGGATAAGCTGGAGCTTGAGATCTTGGTGAGGGCTGAGGTAAATCTGTTTTCTGTGGAGTCTATGAAGTAACTGACCTAGTAGTAGAAGAACGAGTGTTGTTGCCTATAGGAACAAGATCTGTGTCTGCCGTACACCCAATACATTCCCCTTCAATACCAATAATCTCTTCAGAGCTATGACTGGAGTCTTAATTGAATGGTGAGTGAGGTAGAGTAGGAGCATCTTTATTGTAAGGAGGAGCTGTGGCAAGAGGAAAAGACCCAGAGAAATGTTCTGGTTGTAGTGGGTGTCTTAGGGAATATATGCTGTCATCAGGAGAGACGGATGTATCTGGAGTTGTAGTTGGCTTAGGTGGTTGAAAGCATAATTTCCATGCATCTAAAAGGACTGATTGATGCTGAAGGTGAGATGAGACATATTTTCCTACAAAAGGAAAAGAATGTTCATCAAAAAAGAACATGTTTGCTAATATAAACCCTTCCTATAGGTGGGTAAAGGCAACAATATCCCTTATACTTCTCATTATACCCTAGGAAAACACAAGTG
Source organism: Iberis pinnata (assembly GCA_900406425.1). Lineage (NCBI taxonomy): Eukaryota > Viridiplantae > Streptophyta > Magnoliopsida > Brassicales > Brassicaceae > Iberis > Iberis pinnata. The sequence continues at coordinate 38,039 of OVBE01001159.1, forward strand.
AGAGACCTTGGATCAAACTTGTGTGTTGAATAATCCCTCAATGTAGGGTAGCAAGCACAACCAAAAGACCTTAAGGATGAGTAATCTGGTGTTTTCCTAAACAACTTTTGAAATGGACTAAGTTTGTCTTCTAGAGTTGTTGTTGGTAGCAGGTTAATCAGAAAATTGGTTGTGAAAAATGCTTATACCCACTCCTTTTGGGGCATAGAGCTATCAAACATCATAGAAAGACCTAATTTTGTGATGTGCCTATGATTTCTTTCTGATAAACCATTCTGTTGGGGTGTGTAGGGACATAAATTTGTTGTTTTATCCCACTTAGAGCCAACGGATTTAGAAACTTAGAGCTTGTGAATTCTCCACCCCCCATGACACTGAAAGATTTGTATTTTTGTATTAAGTTGATTCTCCACATATGTTTGAAACAAACAAAATGTAGGAAAGAAATCTGTCTTTGATTTTAAAGGATAGAACCAATAAAACTTTGACGAATGATCAATGAACACAACATAGTACTTAAATCCTTGTAAAGAAATGACAGGAGATGGTCCCCAGAGATCACAATGTTTCCTCTCTAAGGGATTAGAAGCAGAAAAAACAGAAGGAATAAAAGTAAGTCTACTGCTCTTTCCCATTCTACAAGCTTCACACATAGATGAGAAACTCTTTGTGGTTGAGATGAGCTTATTGGATGCAAGTTGCTGTAAAATGAGATCATTAGGATGACCCAAACTTATGTGCCATATATCTTGACTAGTAGCTATATGCCTAGTAGAGTAATGTACTTGAGTTGGTGCATTCTTGCACATATATAAACCTTCAAGGCTTTTTTCCAGGCTTAGGACCCTCTGTGTGCCCTTATCCTTAATTAAAACACCATCACCATCAAATTCAAATGCACAGTGATATTCCTTTGTAACTTTTGAAACTGAAATCAAGGATTTTGCAATATTAGGACACACAAGGACATCATTTATCTTTTTACAATCACTAGATTGAATTAAATTTCATATTGGGTATGGTATAATGACTTCAAATGATATATGGGAAACGTAAACACATTTTTTCTCCCTCAGCCACCACTATTGTGATAATGTTCATATATTAGTCTACATCATTCAAATTAATCAATAACACCCAAATTATATTATATTTTAATTTTAAATATAATTTAATATATTCTTTTTATAATTTTCCAAAGTTACTTTCATTTTGTTTTAAGAAAGACGTTATCTTGGGAAAATTTAATTAAATTAATTTTTATAATTTTTTATAACTTTATAGTTCTTATAATTTTTTGTAGTTTTTTGTAATTTTTGCAGTTTTTTGCATT